>JACEFZ010024664.1:0-16179 GCA_014155875.1 Cepaea nemoralis | reverse complement strand
TTTTTTGAGGGAAAAAGCCAAAGGGGGGGGGCGGACATAGCGGGATTCGCTTCTTGGTGCCTATTTTTGGGTATGTTATAAACCCAGACCGCGTTATTCGAATCGTCAATGACGCCACCTAGCTCCGTTACATACTCGACCACTGCCACACTACGCCACCACACAGTAGGTTTCGAACCTTTCAAGCGCTATGGCAGCAACTAGGACACCACTGTTATACGTTTACGGCTTAGTATACACTTAAAAGAGCCGCCTAGGGTGGACATCCTTATCGAACCGCGGCGTGAATCGACTCTCAAACGATGCCTACGGCACCACCTATCCCCGTTACACACTCGACCACTGCCACACTACCCCACCACACAGTGAGATCCGAACCTGTTGCATGGTAGGGCGCCCAAGAGACACCCAAGTTACACATTGGTGATATCCACTATGACCAACTACACACCCCCTATGACAACTAGGTACACCCATACGTGGCTAAGTAGTAACCTTACCAACGAAAAAGCATTGAGATTCGAACTCAACGCCGCCAAATGAGGGGGTCTATGGTACCAACTTAACCTATTATACACCCCAGTTACACATTGGCGATACCCCGACACACTCTACCGAATTGGTTATTGCACCATCTGCAATGCGACTGTGGTACCAGCTAACCCCGTGTCTCAATTCATTTATCTTTGTTTACATTTACCGATGATCTGATTAAAAACGCCACCTATCGCCGACAGCTGTAATTTACAAACCACATTATTTCTGGTACGGACAATATCGACTTTTTGCTGACAGATGTTCGCTGATCTTACCAAAGATACGAATACATCAACCCGTAACAGCCGGCGCAAACCAATCGATTATGCATAAATTATGTTCCGCCACTCCCCTTCTTTGAGCTTACTATTTTATTCCGGCACCTCCCCGCACCTCCCGCACCTCCTTCTTTGTTCTTTGTATATCTCATTGCTCATTGCTCGATGCTAGGCCTGGAGACCCTATAGTACTACTGACGTCTAGACTTGTTTTAGTATGTGCTTCCATTATTAAGTATACTGGTTAGGGGGGGGGGGGAATTTTAGGTAGGAAATACGAAAGGGGGGAGGGAATGACGTTCTGATAATAAGGTGAAGGGGGGAAAAGGCCAAAAAAGGTTGAGAACCACTGTGCTATATATAACCTGTACTGGATTATGCATACGAAACATTGAAATATTTAAAAACATTGAGAGATATCTACCAAGTGGAAATGTTAGTTTTGAGGAAAATGAATGGGGGGAAAAAAAATACCACGGACGAACAGAAAAATGAAGGAAACAGTTCTTCGAGGAAACAAATGAAAACCGTAAATCGATTACGTAAATTATACGTAGACAGTTTAGAGTTTTGGTCACCTTACGAAGAGAAATCAACGTTTAAACTTATTGATACCTAGCAAAGTTGATGGAAAAAGATCCCTGTGAAGGCAAAAAGAAAACTGCCTGGATGGCTTGGCCACATGGAATAATATGACAAAAACACAGAATTGATCAAAGACGCTGGCATAATCATGAAAAAACCCAGTCCTGATCAAAGACTCGCATAATCATGGCAATACAATATCATAGACCGATCAAAGACTAGCATAATTATGACAAAAACACAGACCTATCAAAGACTGGCAAAATCTTGACAAAATCACAGACCGATCAAAGAATGGCATAATCTTGACAAAAACACAGACCGATCAAAGAATGGTATAATCTTGACAAAAACACAGACCGATCAAAGAATGGCATAATCTTGACAAAAACACAGACCGATCAAAGAATGGCATAATCTTGACAAAAACACAGACCGATCAAAGAATGGCATAATCTTGACAAAAACACAGACCGATCAAAGACTGGCATAATCTTGACAAAAACACAGACCTATCAAAGACTGGCATAATCTTGACAAAAACACAGACCGATCAAAGAAAGACATAATCTTGACAAAAACACAGACCGCTCAAAGACTGGCATAATTATGGCAAAAACACATACCGATCAAAGACTGGCATAATTATGACAAAAACACAGACCGATCAAAGACTGGCATAATTATGACAAAAAACACAGACCGATCAAAGACTGGCATAATTATGACAAAAACACAGACCGATCAAAGACTGGCATAATTATGACAAAAACACAGACCGATCAAAGACTGGCATAATCTTGACAAAAACACAGACCGATCAAAGAATGGCATAATTATGACAAAAACACAGACCGATCAAAGAATGGCATAATTATGACAAAAACACAGACCGATCAAAGACTGGCATAATCTTGACAAAAACACATAACGATCAAAGACTGGCATAATTATGACAAAAACACAGACCGATCAAAGACTGGCATCATCTTGACAAAAACACAGACCGATCAAAGACTGGCATAATCTTGACAAAAACACAGACCGATCAAAGACTGGCATAATCTTGACAAAAACACAGACTTGTTCACAGATACTAGCATAGTCATGACTGTCATATATTTCGAAAGGAGTGGGAGATCACTGTAGTGCATGCCCCATCTCTAACAAAAGAAGTAGAGCCCCATCCTCTTCTATCTTCAATAACCCCAGAATATGAACCTTGAGTTATCTGCAGGCCTCGTTCTATTAAGTATGTCTAGGAGATATAGATTATGGCCCTGGTGAGAATGGTAATTACTAACTGGGAATCTGCCCCTTCTCCAATGATTCTTTAGCTCTGGAGCCCCCTTTTATTGGTTATCAAATCTGAGGAAAGTCAGGAGAATTTTCTCAGCCTGATTTAGATGAAGAAAACATGGATATTGAGCAGTTGATAGATCTATAGTCTTTTTATTTACCCATTCAGTAAGTCATTATGAGTTAATTTATCTTTAAACAATCAAACACATAATCAATCACATTAGATTCTGACAACATGATGTACAAAGAAGTTGTTGACTCACAGATAGGTTTGAACTGACAAATTAACAGAAGGTCAATTCATGTTAATCATTTATTGACTGGCCTGAGCCTTCTGGTCAGTACATACATCTCTATTGTGATTTACACAAAATAATAGAAAAGTTGCACATTGGACCATAGTCCCAGACATCAATCAAGCATCAATATATGAGATGTCAACAAGTGTGAAACATAGTAAACATTTTGATGTTGTACATATTAAGTGTGATGGTAATGAATCAACAATTAATTATCAGTTTCCTGAAATTGGGTGTGGTGTCTACCAATTTAGAAAGGTAACCTGGTGACTGGAAGATTAGGTAAGCCAGGGTCCATTGACTGATGGATCCACTTCAGGTCTGCCCGTATAGCTCCTCTGAAGGCCTCCCCATACTCTGCTCATAGCCAAGTCATCCTCCATCTCACTTGTGGTTCATCTCTTTCTCTCGGCTTCCCTCTGTCAGGTCTGATTTAGGTGGTTAGTTTGCTGATGTGGTGGGTGGTTGTTGGTATGTAGCCACCAAGATCACTGATGAATATTCACATAAATATATACATTCCTACCAATACAATATTCTAGAAGTAGGTCGGAAGAAATCTAAATTCCTGAAGTAGGAACTAGTTCCCCTCCCCCTCTTTTTCTCTCTAATCTAGTGTTGGGTTAATTTGGGGTGGTCAGAGTTTATCACACTGTGTACGCCTTGTATCAACTTGTTCCTGCTGTATGTAAGTCTTCATTTGACCGGGGTCAGTGAACGTGTACAGTGAGACAATGACAAGAGTGAGAATATGTCAAGATGCATGTAAATAAATGACATACATTTATAACATTTCTTCCACTCAGTGGTGTTTATCGCGTGTATAAATAATTCTCTGTGTTTTCACAATTAACTTCTTCTTCTTCTTCGTGTGTCTAATAACTCTCTTCCATTATCTGTTGTTGTTGTGATGTTGAGTGTTGTGTTGTGTGGTGATGAGTGGTGTTGAGTGGTGTTGTGTTTTAAGTTATGTTGAGTAATGAGTTAAGTTCACTGTGCGTGATGGTGTTCCGCGAAGCACAACTTTCTCATGTAAAGCAATTCATGTGTGCCTTTTATCTAGTTAAATTTGACATAAATATAAATATTAGTTCCATCAAACCCTATTAATTCAATAGATGAAGCAGAAAGGAAAGATTTGATTTCTCTTTCAGCTTTCTAGATCGGAAATAGGCATAGATAAGTCTGTTTTAGAACAAGGCACTTATTCTAGTACACGAACTGTCATTTCAGCTGTAGATAGTGATAGCATCTTTTATCAGTGTTTCTGGTGAAATGCACAAGATTGCTTTAGAATCATCACTTCTCACAGTTGTTTAGAATAGAATGTAATAGTATAATGCACTTCTTAAAGTTAATAATTATCTCTAAGAATATCAGAGATTGCAGTTTTCATCGAAGAGAATATTAGAGAGTCATTTTGCCCGGGAATGGCTCTGCGTCGTTAGAATCTACAGTCGAGCATTTTTACATTTCAGAGGTTTTAATTAATAATAATAATACATTTCAACTGACATCACAAACACTGGATACCGTTCTTTTGACACTTGATACATCGGGTTATCAGTTTAATCTAAGGCCTAACAAGCTCACCTAGGATCCAGACATTCTGCCTTGCCCATTGAAACTTTTGGTCACACAATCTTCTCACATCTGTTCATGAGGCGAGTTTCAGAAAAGAGTGCGGGCTTATTAACATTTCTGATGAAATAGTAACATATGCTAATTATGCTTTGGCGCGAAAGCGGGTCACATGTCCCTTTTCGTCCAATAGTCTTCCGAGCTTTGTCTGATGCAATCTTTCTAAGAATCCACGTCATTTGTCACTTGTTCAGTTCCAGTTTCGATGTTAAGTTTTAAGTCCTAGTCTCCATTTGCGGTTGTGAAGTCAATTTCTTTTAATGTTGTTTCCTCTTTTTGCGGCAGGAGTTGGTAAATGAATAATGGTGGTTGCGTTATGCTACAATGACACAAATACAAACCTGGTCAAAGATTCTGTAATAATCATTACAAAAACACAGACCTGATCAAAGACTAGCGTAAATTTGACAAAAACACAGGCCGATTAAATACTCTCACATAATCATGACAAAACCGCAGACCGATCAAAGATCAACCACGCGTGTCGACGTGGCACATGATGATGCTGATGATTCTAGACAACATTCACAAGTTAGCCTACCCGGGCTATAAACACAACTCTGTCTGTGTGACAGTGTTGTCATACTGTCTCCATCATACTGTTGATTTATCACTTAACTACTTCTGTGAGTTGTTACATTGACTCGTTTTGACCTAAGCTAGGCACTTTGTGTTAGTATTGCCGCATTTTACCGGAGATTTATTTGCGTTAATTTCGGTTTCTTGTTTAGGTGTCGCGAATTTAAGGATATATAGAGTACTCGTGACGTAAAATTATCCGATTATTTCAAGATCGCATTAAAACAGAAACCGATTACCGAGTTTTGTTGTTCGCTACATTGTCTACGAATCTATACATCTTCTTCTTCAGCATTCCGAGCCATTGAAGTTCTTTGCTGCAGATACAAGCCGTCTCCATTCGTCGCTCTGGTGGACCTTCTCTTGCCAGTTGTTGATTCCAAGTGCTTGCAGAGATGTATGTATATTATCTCTCCACCGTCTTCTTGGTCTACCTCGGGGTCTACGGTCATTTATTTCTTGAGTGTAAGCGAGTTTTGCTTCCCTATTATCTTCCATGCTTTCTATATGCCCCAGCCATTGCAGTCTATTAGCCTTCATGATACCAGTGATTAGCGGGGACTTAAACAGATCATAAATGTCTTTGTTGCTTCTTTTTTTCCACTCTCCACTTTGTGTATCCCTAATGGGCCCAAAGATGCGTCTTAAGACTTTGTTCTCTAAGGTTTGTAACAAGGCTTCATCTCTTTTATTTGTACTCCAGGTTTCAGAGCCATACATCACAACTGGTCTGATCAGTGTTTTGTATATTGTGATCTTGGTGGTACGAGATAGCGCATTTGATTTTAGCAGGTGTTGTAGTGCATAGTATATCCTATTTCCAGAGTTGATTCTAGCTTGTATTTCTTCCCTTATGATGTTGGAGCAGTTGAAGATTGTACCCAGGTATTTGTATGTTTCCGTTCTTTTAATGTTCATATTATCTATTTGTATGTGGCCAGAGATTTTAGCCGTTCCTTCTCTTGAAATTATATATATATATATATATATATATATATATATATATATATATATATATATATATATATATATATATATATATATATATATATATATATATATATATATATATAATATTTGCATATCCTATTTGCAGGACATTGCAGTCAACACTAAAATTTTTCGCCAGCTGTTGATGTCTTGACAAGTTTTATGTTAAGTAGTTTGCCATTGCTTTCTAAACGACCATATCATATACCTTTCTGTAATAAACCAACGCGACATGATCCGCTGCCGAATCTCACGCAGCTGTGTTTCATACCTGGGTATGCGGGATTACGAACTGCGTCTGTAACCTCTTCGCCAGGGAGCTGGCTTTAATAATGTAGTTGATTAATAACAATTACTCAGTTAATATAACTAAGAATAATATTTTTGTATGTGCAGAGGACCGGTCTCCGTGGCAAAGAGGTTACGAACGCGATTCGTAATCCAATATACCGGGTTCAAAACACAGCGGTGCTGGTTGTTTTCAAATCAACGGCAAACTACTGAACATAAGATTTGCCCAGGAGTCACTTTTTTTTTTAATGCATATCCTTTACAGGACATCGCTGTCAACACCAGCATCTTTCAGCTGTATGTTGATTTCTTGGCAAGATTACGCTCAGTAGTTTGCCTTTGCTTTCTGAGCGGCCGGCTCACATACCCCGTAAGTTACCGATGCGATTCGAACCACTGCTGATTCTCACCGTCATCACGTTACCGACGAGAGTATACGAGATTACGGAGAAAAGTCATAACCTCTAAGCCACGAAGCCGGCCAAGAGTCACTAGCAGCCTAAAAATGTTGCGGTTGATTGCTATGTCCAGTGAAGGACATGCAACTAAAAATTATGCAGACTAAATAACTTATGGTTTGGTTATTTACTTTTTCCAAAGTGCGTGATTTGGCATTTTTTAAAAGTTGAAAGCCACCACAAATGTATAGGGTTTAGTACATCATTCACAGGTGTCATTATTACATGACAGTCATGGTGCACTATTTTTGCATTTGGGAAAATGCGCCATATTTTAAAAGGGTTTTAGGAGGAAGGAAGAGGAGAAAGAATGAGAAGGAGTAGGCGAAGGAGGTGGTTGGAGTGGAGGAAGAGGCAGGAGGAAGAGGGAGTTTAAGGTTTTCATTTGAATTTTCCGTTCTAACGGTGGCCCTCAAAATAACAACATGAGTTACCACCCTTAGCGAGGAAAAAACCAAGAGCAGTTATCTGCCCTTAGCTTATGTGTTTTGGTCACACTTTTCCGAAGGGGATTTTGACCCTTTCCCTCTTTGTCTATATTAAATGACAAACTGACACACAAACATTAATTTCTCAGCCTAGAATTGACCTACCGACTTGAATAAGGTATCGTTGGATTTATTTTTTTCAAGAGGTGTCCAACTATGCGTGTTTTGAGCAATTTAAAAATGTTACTAAAGTGGCTAACCTAAGCAACTGCTCCTCTTCTTTTGCTTTTGATCTCAAGTTGCTTGGGACATAGACCTGCAGCTAACTCAAGCCACTTCGTCCTATCTCTTACATCTCCATCCTTGTTCTCTCCATATCATTCCACTGTATTTTATTCTCGTCTCCGTGTGCTTGTATGTCTCCAATGTTTTCATTCGTCCTGCGGGTTCCAACACTAGAGTGCTAGTTATACAGTGGAACATCGCTTAACGAGCATAACTCGTTCCAGAATCTTACTCGTAACACGAAACACTCGTTAAGCGAAACAGTTTTTCCCATACAAATTAATGTAAAATACGATAATGCGTTCCTTGCCGAAAATACTCAAAATATTGTGTATAACGTTTATTCAAAGAAAATTATATATACATTGTTAAGGAGCGTGATTCATCTTCCTCTTCTATGGCGGAATGAACGAACCTGGAATGAGAATTCGATTTGTAGAAAACAAAAACAAAACAAATTGAAATAATTAATTTACAATTTATAATACATACCTAATTCTTATTTTTTTTTTTACTAGAAAGCTGTCTAGAGAAATTTGCTTTTGCCGACGCTTCAGAATTTTGTGGAAATGCGACACAGCATTATCATTAAATAAATTAGTAGGTCTCATAGCCACTGCCTTATTAAGGTGATGGTTCTCAACGTACGATGCAACAGTTTCCCATACTTTCAGCATTTCTCTTATTGAGCCAGAAGATTGTTGGTTTGCTGTTACCTTCTCCTCCTCCTCGGACAAACTCTCCTCCACAATTTCTTGTTGTGAAACACAATGTAATTCCATAAGCTCTTCGGTGGTCAGCTCTTGGCTATGCTCTTCCACAAGCTCATTGATATCTTTGTTATCCACCTCCAGTCCCATGATCTTGGCCAAAGACACAATCTCGTTGACTACAGGCTCCACAGGTACGCATCCGTTCCTCGGATTGGCTGATTTCGAGACGTCATGCAACTGCATCGCTCTGCGGTGCTGGCCACAGAGAGCACCCCCCCCCTCACCGCTCTGTCCGGACCCCCCCCCCCCCGCCCCCCCCCATGTCTTCCGACCCTCGCTGTTGCAGGCGCACAATCCAGGACTTCCCCTTCCCTCGTCACTCGTTATGCGAAACGTCACTCGTTCAGCGAATCATTTTTTTTTTACAATTTATTTTGCTCGTTATGCGAATTACTTGTTATGAGAGGTGCTCGTTAAGCGAGGTTCCACTGTACTACCGTCAGGTTTTCTCAATGCGCGTACTACCAAGTGCCAATGTCTTTTCCTCACTTCTTGATTGACTGGAGTCTGTCTAGTTCTCTCCTTGACCTCCACATTGGTGATTCTGTCCTACCACATGACTCTCACTATTATGCCCAGTCACCTGGTAATGAGTGTTTGTAGTTTATTAGTAATTCCTTGAATCGTTCTCTACGTTTCTGATCCTTATAACAGTACAGACGTAAAAATTCTAAGTTTGATGCTAAGTTTAGTTTATTTTGACTTTCACAAATCCTACAGTGCCATGAAAGCTCCTTTTACCTGTTTGTATTCTTAATTTACTATCTCTGTCTGTTCCCCCATCTGTGTCTACACTAAACAACTGTTACTGTATAGTAACAAGCGACCCGTTCTAAGGGACTCTTTACGACTGGAGTCCGGTATTTGGGATCGATATTCCCAGCTGTTCCTGCAGGAAGGTCAGTGACTCTTTCCTATTATCGTGTTTCGTTGGTCCTGGAGATACTTTATCCAAAGTTCTCTTTTTTTTTTTTTTTTTTAGCTATATCCACATTATGTTCATCGCCGAGCGGCGTAGGCAACCTCGTTCCTTCATAAACATAGTCCCTCTGTTTTCCTTATAAGCTTCCCGGCTGATTGTCTTCCGTATAACTTTGACAGATCATCTTCATCTGCAAACGTATGTTTCTTTCTCCCTCGATCTTTCCAGTTGCCATAAGCTTTTGCAGACTCTCTCGACGATAACTTCGCCCTCAAAATGTGATAGTATTCTTGCTCTGATGTGAATGAGCGTATTTTCTTTGTGAAGTGTCCCATTGCAGTGGTTGGGCGTGTAGATGAAGAACAATATTAATAACAACAAGTAGAAGAAAGCACTAGACAGTCCGCTTTTTAAACTGGAATCCAGATGGAACACGGGGCAGTCAATAAGTAAGTCACAGATGGCTGTAGAAAAATAACTAAATATGATAACAACTTGAAACCAGTTTATTTTTATACACACAGAGTCCCTTTATTTCTCAACATAATTTATACCAACATTGATGCACTTATCCCATCGTTTTATCAGTGCTCCCAACCCGCTGCATAGAACTGCGTGCTCTGTTTTCTAAACCACGTTTTCACTTCACATTCAACTTCGGTGTCATTCGCGAAATGTCTCCCGCCAAGGTGGGGTTTCAGTGGACCAAAATAGTGGAAATCGCTAAGGCTAAGTCGGGGCTGTAGGATGGATGCTCTAGAACTTCCCACATGAATCGGTTAATTTGCTTTTGAGTTAATCGAGCCGTATTTGGTTTCGCATTGTCACGAAGAAGCAACATTCCTCTAGTCAGCAGTCCTGGATGTTTTCTTCGAATTGCATCATGAAGCATCGATCATGCATTATGCTGTATGCTGAACCATGTGAGCACCCTATTGAAGATGCTACAGAGTCTATCGTTACTCGCCTGTCACCTCTAATCATCTCCTCTACCCGCTGCACGGATGCTTCTGTTGCAATCTCAACAGGACGACCAGATCGGATGTCATCAACAATTTTGCAGCGTCCTCGAGAAAATTTTTCTACCCAGCTATGCACCGTTTTACGGTACAAATATTTTTCAGCATAAACAGGAATCATTTCCTTATTAATGTCTTTTGCAGGCAGTCCTTTTTCCCACAAAAACCGCACAACAGCACGTTAGCTCTTTGGTTGTACACTCCGTAAGTACAGTCGCCATATTATTCATGCGCTGCGCATGCGCATGAGACACCTAGCGCCACCTGACGAACGGGAATATAAAGTTCGATGTTGCTGTCACCTAATGACACCTGTAGAAAACACCACCTACATTTACCTGTCATCCCACAAAACTGTGTGACTTACTTATTAACTTGTAGGGGAATATTTATGTACACGTCATTATCCTCATGTGAACTGACAAAAGGCACTGCCGTTCATGTTTCACCACGATTGTCGGTTCTTAGCATTCTGTATCAGTGATCACCATGACACAGGCCGTTTGTAGAACACCATTCTATTCCCAGACCACCGAATTGGCGCTTCATCCCTCGGTGGTTCCCCCTGCCCCATGCATTCTAATGGCCAAGGTATCAGTGCACTGTGTACACTTAAGTGCTGGACGCCCGCTGCTTCGTCTCGCAGAAACTATGCCTTCCATCATTGTTCTTTCCGAACTACTCGGACGTTTAATAAAACCACCCGGTGTGCTGATGCCGAGGTAAGGGGTTCAACCCCTACACCGGACAGTTGGACAAAATGTTAACTTCTCGTCCTTGACTTGTGGACGTAAATTACAAGTACCTCTGAAGTAGAAGTGGGTTCGCCTGATGACGAGGGACACTGCTAATAGGGAAAGCTAATCCACATACAAAATTGAGTCCAGTGCTACTAGAAGTAGTGTGTAAGTGCTTGAGTTCAGAGCGAGCGAGCGCAAACAAAAACAAAATGTGGCCAAATTAAGAGTATTTCAATTTTCAAGACATAACGCTGTTTGTCATCCGATGTTCTGATTTCGTAGAATGTCAGAATTCTTTTTAATTTTTATCCACGATATTTTAAGACCTTATTCGGATGTATTGATATAATGTAATACGCCTGCACATAACTGACCAGTAACTTGTAGCAATAAATGTAAGCTCAAAATCAAAGGTAATCCCTGGTTCAAGCATTTGAGAAAAAAAACCGCATGTTCTTTAAGAGTTAAACAAAACTACAATGTGGGAACAACAGCAGTTTATTGTAACATTCAGATAGAATGGGTTAATGTAACAACTGGATAGGTCAGTAACAATTAAGGACAAATTGGGTTTATGTAACAACTGTATTAGACAGAATGAGTCCAGTTAAAGTTTAGGATAGAATGCATTCATGTGACAACTGTATTAGACAGAATGAGTCCAGTTAAAGTTTAGGATAGAATGCATTCATGTAACAACTGTATTAGACAGAATGAGTCCAGTTAAAGTTTAGGATAGAATGCATTCATGTAACAACTGTATTAGACAGAATGAGTCCAGTTAAAGTTTAGGATAGAATGCATTCATGTGACAACTGTATTAGACAGAATGAGTCCAGTTAAAGTTTAGGATAGAATGCATTCATGTAACAACTGTATTAGACAGAATGAGTCCAGTTAAAGTTTAGGATAGAATGCATTCATGTGACAACTGTATTAGACAGAATGAGTCCAGTTAAAGTTTAGGATAGAATGCATTCATGTAACAACTGTATTAGACAGAATGAGTCCAGTTAAAGTTTAGGATAGAATGCATTCATGTAACAACTGTATTAGACAGAATGAGTCCAGTTAAAGTTTAGGATAGAATGCATTCATGTGACAACTGTATTAGACAGAATGAGTCCAGTTAAAGTTTAGGATAGAATGCATTCATGTAACAACTGTATTAGACAGAATGAGTCCAGTTAAAGTTTAGGATAGAATGCATTCATGTGACAACTGTATTAGACAGAATGAGTCCAGTTAAAGTTTAGGATAGAATGCATTCATGTAACAACTGTATTAGACAGAATGAGTCCAGTTAAAGTTTAGGATAGAATGCATTCATGTGACAACTGTATTAGACAGAATGAGTCCAGTTAAAGTTTAGGATAGAATGCATTCATGTAACAACTGTATTAGACAGAATGAGTCCAGTTAAAGTTTAGGATAGAATGCATTCATGTAACAACTGTATTAGACAGAATGAGTCCAGTTAAAGTTTAGGATAGAATGCATTCATGTAACAACTGAATAGAATAGAATGAGGTCAATAACAATGAAGGATGTAGTGGGTACATGTGATAAATGGGTGGAATAAATGAGTTAACGTAAAGTTAGGCATAGAGTGAATTGATGTGAAAACTGAATGAGTACATGTGATAAATGGGTGGAATAAATGAGTTAACGTAAAGTTAGGCATAGAGTGAATTGATGTGAAAACTGAACGAGTACATGTGATAAATGGGTGGAATAAATGAGTTAACGTCAAGTTAGGCATAGAGTGAATTGATGTGAAAACTGAATGAGTACATGTGATAAATGGGTGGAATAAATGAGTTAACGTCAAGTTAGGCATAGAGTGAATTGATGTGAAAACTGAATGAGTACATGTGATAAATGGGTGGAATAAATGAGTTAACGTCAAGTTAGGCATAGAGTGAATTGATGTGAAAACTGAATGAGTACATGTGATAAATGGGTGGAATAAATGAGTTAACGTAAAGTTAGGCATAGAGTGAATTGATGTGAAAACTGAATGAGTACATGTGATAAATGGGTGGAATAAATGAGTTAACGTCAAGTTAGGCATAGAGTGAATTGATGTGAAAACTGAATGAGTACATGTGATAAATGGGTGGAATAAATGAGTTAACGTCAAGTTAGGCATAGAGTGAATTGATGTGAAAACTGAATGAGTACATGTGATAAATGGGTGGAATAAATGAGTTAACGTCAAGTTAGGCATAGAGTGAATTGATGTGAAAACTGAATGAGTACATGTGATAAATGGGTGGAATAAATGAGTTAACGTAAAGTTAGGGATAGAGTGAATTGATGTGAAAACTGAATGGGGCAGAAAGGGTTTTAAAAAAGTGGATCGTGTATTTAGTAAACTATACACGCGGGGGAAGGGGGGATAAATGTGGAGGGGGTAGGAGGGGTAGTGGGGGAGGGGGGTTGTATACATTGAGGTACAATAACAAAAGTTTTTGATACATTATGTTAAGACTATATAACTATGTAACCAGGATAACATTGTGATTATGCAAGGGCACAAAGGTCCACACTTCAGAACCCCTACTTTCTAAGACTATTATTCCTTAGTACAGTACAGAGCCGGCTCCTTGGCGAAGGTTTAACGAACGCAATTCGTAATCCAGCATACCATGTTCGAAACACAGCTGTGGGCGATTTGTGAGCAGACCGATTTCCGTTGGGTTTCATGCATTGGTGTGGATGCCATTCGTTTAGAAAGCAATGGCAAACTATTGATCGTAAACTTGCTAATAAATCACAAACAGCCAAAATGCTGGGATTGACTGCGACGTCCTGTAAAAGATTAGCAACTAATTAAACAGAAGATCATTGAGATCGCTGCCTCATAAATTAGGCGCCAGATAATTTCCCGGCAAGCAAACGCACCGAGGAAAGGAGGTAGTCACCTCAGCTCATAATATTGGGCCATGGTATATGTCTGAGTCTTCACACCCCTACGGAAGTATCAGTAGCTAGTTTGGAATCACCTTACCTTCATATGGACCAGGCTGTTTTCAGAACGCACTACTAGAAATAGAGGGAGGAAAAACATTATGAAAACAACGGCTTCAGAAGTAATGAAATAAAATAATAAAATGGGGAAAAGCAATTTTCTGCAGCTCGCCTGGGAGGACAGGAAAGCGAAGATTTTTTCTTTCCTCTTCACGTTTTGTCCTCCCCGACAGAAAATAATAGCACTGGGTGAAAGAAAATTGTGACTTGAGGATAGAGGCGATGCCACAAAGGAACTCCCTCTTCGCAACACTGGAACAAAAAGGAGAACGTGGAAATCCGGGAACTTTGGGTAACGAAACAGAGAGAGACAATATGAATAAAGAAAGGACAGGAAGAGGCGGGAGAAGTAATGGAAGCGACGAAGAATTCAAGACGACACCTCCTGTAGGGGGCAGGGACACTGGAGTTCTGCTTGTCGAGTGTGGTTTCCATGGTAACGGGCCACGGAGACCAGGCGACCATTTACGGGTTTCACCTGAGCAGGTAGTCGCGGTATAAAGGGACAGAGGGGAGGGAAGAGGACGGGAGCGACAGAGGCGAGTGATGAAAGGCTGGAGGACTTGCTAGGACCGGATCGAAGCTTAGAAGGGGAAAATATTATCCTGGCCTGGCTGTCGGTGAAGCAATGAATTGTGGGGCCGGGTCTTCGCAGGCGTTGTGCCAGTTCTCTTGTACTTTTGACTTCTCTGGAGCCGGAATCGACACAGAAATCAGAGGCCGTCTCCGCTCTTTCGGGTTCAGGTAAGCAATATATGTGAACAAGGAGTAATGCAGCTTTGCAGAACACAGCTGAAGAAACCAAGGGACGTTGCGGCGACTAGCCTTCATCAGAAAACAAATACAAGAAAACACAACATATAAACACGGGGAAGAATGGAAAATGGACAAAAATGAGAAAACTTGAAATAAAATTAATTTATAAAAAAATAAAATAAAACGTGCTACTTATCTCAGTCTCTTAAAGTGACTTAAAGGTCGACATGGTCGACTTCATTGCACTGTGTATTTTAATCCCATATGGCTGAGTCTAGTTCCGCAGCGAACTGCCGAAAGCGTCGCACAAAGCACGAACTCCGTACCTCTAGCAACGACCCCCAGGAGTCTCTGAAAAAAATGCACTCGTGAACCGAAGGACGTGGCCCGGAATCGAACCCACAACCTTCGAAGCCCTAGTCAGCTAGAATTCTGAGATAAGCAGCACATGTTTGTCATTTTACCTCCTGTTCTTTTCATCTTTTCATTGTTCAGGGGTGTCCCCCCCCCCCCCCCCCATCTTTCTATTCTGTTCATTCGGTTATTACGCCTTAATGTAGTTACCGTACTGTCTTCCCCGTGTTTATATGATTTGTGTGTGTGTGTTTTGGGTATTTGTTTGCTGATGAAGGCCAGTCGCTGGAGTGTCCTATGTGTTCCGTAAGTGTATTCTGCAGAGCCGCATTTCTCCGTGTTCTTTTTTTTTTTTTAGCTTACATTGCCAGTTCTCATGTACTTTTGACATCCCTTGATCGGCAGTAGACACATACATCATCAGCCGTCTCCGACCTTCATGTTAAAATATGCTGCATGTACTTTGCAGGAAGTTGCGGTCAACCCCATCGACAGGTTGCCATTCTAGGCAATTGTACGTTCCGTAGTTTAGCATTGCGTTCTTTAGAATGAATTATATGTTCTCTATATTCCCATATTGACTACATCGATTCAGATAATTGGTAAATGGCGATTTTATAATATCGATGATATGAATGATGTAATTGTTATTCTTTCACATAGCTATCATCTCACAGCCATGAGAAAGGATAGTTACATAGCAGACACTGCGGTAGGGTGTAAAGTGTTAGGCCTTGGTATATTCTAGGCCACGACATATGAGCTGTAGGGGTGTGTGTAAATGTTAGGCCTTGATATATTCTAGGCCACGTTAAATGAGCTGTAGGGGTGTAAAGTGTTAGGCCTTGATATATTCTAGGCCACGTTAAATGAGCTGTAGGGGTAAAGTGTTAGGCTGATATATCTAGG
>JACEFZ010024663.1:0-39846 GCA_014155875.1 Cepaea nemoralis | reverse complement strand
CTACCGCTGTTCCTACCCCCGTCAAAACTTGTGCTAAGGTGTCTTGTTCCGCCATGCTGAAATATTATTATACAGAGCAAAACAAACAACTTCACATTTGTAATTTCCTAATTTAAGAAACACAAATCACTTATACCGTAAGAACAGTTCAATCAGTTACTAGGTTTATAAATTACCCTACTTCTGTTTCTCGATCCAAGCAAGGACATATTCTCCTAGGCTCGCCGTCAGGTCAAACTCAATGCTGTATTAGTTGAAACCAATCGCGCACCTCAGGTAGTTCATTCCTTCTTCCAAGGTAGTTTCTCTTCTTGGGATGCTCAGTACAGTACTTCAACCCTTGGTCGGGTCCCTTCTGAGATGGAGTACATCAAATCGACGTCTTGAGATAGTCTGCCATGCAACAGAGCCCAAAAGGATTAGCGAGCGGCTCTCATTTGCAGTAGAGCCCCGAGATAGTCTGACTCGTCAACAAAACATTGGGCAATCCATGAAGTAATGAGTTATTTATTGCTGTCTCGATTGTCTTTTACCAACGTTCTTTTTTCTAGTTGTTAGCGCTCAGAACGAAACCCATTAACATTGAGGCTGAATTTGATTGTCTTATTGAAAAGTTCTTGCTCACCTGAAACACGCTCAGACTGGATTGCTGGATTGCCTTCAGCCCAACTCTTGCTCGCTCAAGACATGATCAACTGGGCCGACTTTCAGCACACTCCTGCTCGTTCGAGATATCGATTTACTTGACTTGAACTTGACACGTTCGCCAGAGTAATGGACAAGAGGAGTCGTTAGGATGGTGTTTGCAGGCGCTGCAACCCGTTATGCAAGTTGGTTTCACTCTTCTCCTGACGCCAATTAAATTTTATATCAAGTCTTGAAAAAGACTTACAGACAACCGCCCTGGCCTGGGCTTTTGGTTGCTGTACTCACAGATAACTTATTGGCCATCTTTCCAACTTCGCTTTGTTACGTTCAATGCTTGTTCAAAAAGCGTGCCGCAATTCTGTTTCTGGCTATCGAGACAAACAGAGCAAGGATCTTCGTAGTTTTTAGACTCCGCGATGTTTATATAGTAGACGGCATTTTGAGACTTCGCGTTGTTACTCTGTAGACCGCATTTTGAGACTCCGCATTATACCAGGTTCGGATCCTGGTCACGGCACCAAAAATTAGTCCTGTAACAGTGTAAAGGACTAACAAATGCTTGGTTTCATTTAAAGACTGTTTATTTTCTTGATGATGACAACATGGCTTCCTTCCAGTTCTAAGCCGGGATGTTGACTGCCCCTGACAACCCACTACGTCACGACTTGAGCATCTCTCCTCGCTTTCTCTCCCGATGCTCAATCGTGCTGTAGCCTTTCCCACTAGATACTAATACTCTATTACTGTTACAGTAGCGGGATAGTGCATCACCCTGTTTCAAGCCAGATGTTATTTGGAAGGGTCTGATTTCCTGCCTTTATATGTTACTATATTATAAGTATCTTCCATGCATAGTCTGGTCATGTTGATTAACTTCCTTGGTATTCCAATTCCTGCATAGCATTCCATAGACTATTCCTATGGACACTATCATAAGCCTTTTTAAAAATCCACAAAAATGTTATGGAGATCTCTTTATATTCCCAATGTTCTCGGTTATTTGTCGTAAGATAAATATCTGATCTATTGTTGATCTGTTTTGTCTAAAACCCGCCTGGTAGTCACCTAATATGTCTTCTGAATATGGTTTTAGTCTATTTAGTAATACTGCGGATAGTATCTTATAGCTTGTGGACAGTAGTGATATTCCTCTATAATTTCCACATTGGAACTTGTCTCCTTTCTTAAAGATAGGTATCAATAATGACTCTTTCCAGTCATGGGGTAATTCTCCTGTCCTCCAGATTTTTATTATTAGTTCGTATAGCTTTAGATGTAATGCATGGCCACCTGCCTTTATAAATTCAGCAGCAATTCCATCAGTCCCAGTTGCCTTATTGTTTTTAAGTCCATTATGCTTCCATTAGCAACAAAAATTCATTATATCACAGTGCCTATTTAGTGTACATAAACCCAAAATACAGATTGCTTATTTTAGTCCATGCCATGTGGCGTTGGTGATCATGCCTGTTCAGTTTCTTTTGCTGCCAATCATTTCTGATACTGATATTCCTCCCAGCCATGATGTCTGACTGTCCAGAATCTTTCTTTTCTCTTGGTCTCTCCCTGTGTCTCCTCCTCGTCACATTGTTCATTGTGACGATATACTCCAGGTTTTCCCTTTTCGTGACATGCCCACAAAACGTGGACTGCCATCTTCTGATGTGAGTAATCAGTTCTCTTTGAGAGTTCATTGTTTCAGGATTTCTGCATTGCACTTTGTGTTCATCCATGGTGTTTTTATAATTCTTCTTTATAACCACATCTCTGCAACTTTCACATAAACCCTTACATGTCTCTTAATTGTCCATGATTCACTTCCCTACATAAGGACTGGCTCAACATAGCTTCTAATAATTCTTTTCTTTGCCTCGATTGACAAAGAAATTGCAGAGAATATTATTCAACTTGTGAAATGCTTTTGCTAGGGCTATTCAAAATTTAACTTCCTAAATATTTCTTTCATCTGCAGTTATTAAAGTGCCCACATACTTAAATTCATTGAGTTGTTTCAGATGTATTCCTTTCACTGTGATATTGCATTTGGGATATAATATTTATTTATAATAACCATTACTTGCTTTTGTTATTAAAATTAACCCTGTGTTTTTACTTTTTGTTGCAATAAGAGTTGTCTTACAACTGCGTTTCATTTTCAGCAACAAAAACCATATCGCCAGCATATCGCAGGTTGTTTACATTATGCTCACCAACTGATACATATTACAGTTAGAAGTTAGTGACATAGATTACTACGCGACAGTGACTAAAAGACTAAATATCACTTATAAATAACAGATATGAAGTGCAAGGGAATATATGAATAAAACCTTCACCTTCTGCTTGATATGACCTGAGGTTCTCAATGTAGAACACAAGGCTCCACATCACATTCTGTATTTGGCGGTATGAGGCATCATTGCATTCCTCCATGGGACAAACCCCTGCCCAAATATCATTTCTATGTAAAGACATATATTATGCTGTTGCTATTTAAAATGCTGGTGGTCATATGAGATGGCAAACCATACAGTTTAGGCTCATGGGCAAGGCACATGTCATTGAAACATTTATAAATAATAATTTTTAAATACATCTTCTTCTATTTACATAATTATTGGTTACAAAGAAAACTTTTTCTATAGGTTTTACCCCTTCACTGATAAAAAATGGATAACATAACCCTGCTCCTCTTTGGTACATGTCAAAAGTGGGGTGGCCATCTTTAAACTGACCTTATGACGCCATCATGATCATCTGTACCATGATGTCACAATGGTATGGTTATCGTAATTTATATCACACTTTTAAGGTTTTAATATGAAGCTCCCTCGTATTTTATATTAATGTTATATCATTTTACGAAGACTCAACACCAGTTATAGAATTGTATGTCTTTATGGTATGTGATAGGCTGAAGCAATACAGATGTGCTCTACAGTTGCAGTGTCTAGAGCAGTGGTTCTCAACTGGTGGGGAATCTTTCCTCCCCCCCCCCCAGGGGGGGGGGGGAATTTTAGGGTTTCCGGGGTGGGAGGAGGGGAATGAAGACCATTTCAAGATCGCGTTAATACTTGATATTGTTTTTCCCTTCATACTTTACAGTTAAGTACGTCTCATCCTTCTAAAATTCATTTTATAAAGTCAGTAGACCCACAAATCATGTTTTATGTGGATGTCTAGACTAGTTTTAGTATGTAATATTAAATTTACCTTACATTTTTACGTATACTGTATAGGGGTGGGGGGATTTTTAGATAGGAAATATGAATGGGGGGAAATGACGTTCTGAAAATACGGTGAAAGGGGGGGGGGGGGGGGAAGAGAGAGAGAGACATGGGCCAAATTTTTGATAGGAAGGGGGAATGACGTTCTGAAAATATGGTGAAGGGGGCATGGGCCAAAAAAGGTTGAGAACCACTGGTCTAGAGGATAGTCTGAACATGATGATTTCTTCCTCTTCCATCCTATTTTTAGGGGAGTGCATCACATCTAATTATGCATCTTCTTCTTCTTATTTTGTTCACTTGAAATATGTCTATAACTGCAATGTTGTCTCTTTTATGAATTTAATTATCTTTTTTAGTTCATTCAGCAGTCCATAGAGTTTATCTTCCACTGTTGTCTCTTTAGGCCAGAAGGTTTGCCTAGATATGTTGTATTTTGGGCAGTCTTGGAGTATGTGCTCTGCTGTCTGAAACACCAATCCACGTGTGCACATGGCTGTTTCACCAAACTTGAATTTTTTATACATGTGGTTGTGGCCTTCTGACTGATTTGATCATTCTTTTCTTTTGGTGATATGTAATAGGCACATCAGGCTGGTTTTCGTTTGCTCCTTCCTTAGCCAATTGATTAGCTCTGTCGTTTCCAGGTACTCCACAGTGGGATGGTATCCACTGTATGGTGACCTTATGCTGACTGTTAAGTTCAGAAAGTAGTGTCCTTAGTACTGGCAATTTCCCAGACAGGAGCGCCTCGAGTACGGATTTTGCATCTGTCAATAGCACCACAGGTTGTGTATCCATGGCTGGTATTTATTAATTTCTCTGTTGCTATCTTGATTGTATCAACTTCAGCATCATGGTTATGGCAGTACTTTTCTGTTGGAACTCTGGCTGTGTCATTAGTATTGTTTGAGTATTCTATGTACACTCCCGCTCCTCCCTTTAAAACCGCATTTTGTGCCGACCCATTGTTGTAGACTAGGATCCAGAGGTCCTGTGGGTATTCTTCATCAAGGAAGCTGAGAGCAGCTGTTCTGCGCTGCACACTGTTCTATTCTTCCTTGTCAAATATTCCTTTCACGTTTCTCTGGATTTGCAGAGATAGTCTATGTTCATCTTTTCATGGAGTTCACTCTGGAATAGTTGTCAGGGGGATACCAACTGTGGGAAGATCAGTGGTTTCTCTGCAGAGTCGTTTGGCCCGGTGGATAAAACTACTTCTTTTCAACCGCCCATAGTTAAGTTTTCTAATCTGTTCTTCACAGGGTGGCCTGGCAAGCTGAGGAACTTTTCTGCTTTGTAGTGTGGTTTTTGATGCTGAACACCACACAGTTGACCCGTATTCCAGATTTTGTCATATGCTCTGTTGATAAACTTTGCTAAGTGTCACACGTCGTTCTTGATGATAATATCAATGTTCTTGATGATCTTTGCTTGATATTGTCGTGTGATGGTCGTTGTCTAGGTAACGATGTTCATGGTGTGTAAATTGAGCTATCTAACTGACTCTTAATCCAACTCACCCCCGCAGTGCATATTCACCAGGTATTAAACAAGATTCCGTTGGCGCACATAATCCTTTATTACAGAAATAAGACGGACAAACGGAACATGTTTATACTTCCAGAAACAATGTAATCCATAGAATATAAATATCCTCTTCACAATTTAACCAGCACACATCAATGCCTTCTCACGGCCTGCTTCATATCTCAAATTCACTAGACAGGTAATCCAGCCACTATCCACGGCTGGATCTCCCACAATACAACCCACACATTGGGTTGGAGCCACTGCTCAACTATGCAACCCACTCTGGGTTTTGGCCCTCACTCCCTGTAGAACCCACTCTGGTTCAGGCCTGTCCTCACAACTAAGAGAACACCACAACACGGAGATCTCTAACTCCGCTTCTCCTTAGAATACCGACCAGTTCGGCATCTACACATCAACTGTCTTGAAGTCCCTTGACTTCACACAAAACTAAACTGTCCTTCCCCCATCCCCCTGGGAGATTTTCTCTACCCTTACTATTTTATTTCTCAGGACTGGCTGTTTTCTCATAGCCAGGTCAGTCACTTTCCTGTCTCCCACTCTCATCTCCATTCTTCCTCATGCCCGTTCACTCACCTCAATGTCAATGACCCAGGCTTATGTCATCACCCCCCTCTTAAAAGAAAACTTCGTTTTCAAATATTGGGAGACTAAAACTTACTAAACATGTGACCCAGACATATAGCCTGGGTAGCCCTAAGTATGGCTGCACCTTACTCTAGCTACCACACTACATAATACATCAAATGCTCATATTACACTCCTATATTCATCACACATAAATACAACCATCTTTCTATCTTGTGTATCAATGCATGAACTAATACATCACATAATCATAATACATCATAGAAAAGCATTATACTTATGTACCCACAGGTCTCTTACTACTTCACGACCCCACAATACTATTTGTGTACCGACCCTATATCAGGTGGTTCTGTTCTTGCATTAACCCACCTCTGATTTCTGTCGATGCTGTGTCTCCCTTTCATGTACCCATGACTCATGGTACCTCTACAATTACAACATCTGTTTGCTATCCCTAGCCCTGGGTCAGTAATGTCGCGAAAACTCTTTTGACCTGACTCAACTTTCCTACCTGCATATTGCACCGTTACACTTGAGTCTCTGTTTAGTCTGAACTCTTTATTTAATCTTGGCCCATATATCTGGCACCTTTCTTTCTGCTGCATACGCCTTATGCCTATGTGCCCTGCACATGCACTACCCTGAGCTGGTCTAGTATATCGGTCTCTGTGTGCTAAAGGTACTGCTACTTGCCAACGTGCAGTTCTGCTATCTGAAAACCTGCAAGTGAGAACATTGTTCTTCCTCTCGAAGCACCATCTACCTTTCTTTGACTGCCTATGTTCTACTCTCCTACACCCTTGGGAACATTTGTTCAGAGTAGTATCTTGTCTCTGGATTCACTAGCACTATATTTGGGATCCATTCTCATCTGCTCAACTGTACTACCCTTGTCCTGAGTTCCTGTGTCTACTTCAAGTGCCTCTTCTACCTCAGCTATACTCTCTAATTTAGGCTCTCTTGTGGTAACTACCTCATTACTGCTTGCACTATATTTTTGGTCCCAATCAACTATTTCCTCTTCTGTACAATCTTTAACTCCTATAACATTTCCTATGATGAGATCTGCCACTGGTGAGTCTAAAACACATGCTGTCACTCTTCCAGTGATATATGGT
Organism: Cepaea nemoralis; assembly: GCA_014155875.1. Classification (NCBI taxonomy): domain Eukaryota; kingdom Metazoa; phylum Mollusca; class Gastropoda; order Stylommatophora; family Helicidae; genus Cepaea; species Cepaea nemoralis. The sequence goes on along the minus strand of JACEFZ010024663.1, from coordinate 32,708 downwards.
GTTTTTACTGTTATTATGGCTAATGGGTAGAACTCTACTGTGCCGTTGAATGTTATGCATCTAATATTTTTTTCTGTATAATCCGAGGGATCTATTAAAGTTCTCCTCACTCCGATAGACGTACATCCGGAATCTCTAATTGTTAACGCTGGTCTATCATTGACGAATCCCTGATGCAGCTTCAGACTTCCTCCTTCATGGACTGCTGATCCTGCTTTCACTGTATGACCACATATTAGGACTGGCTGACTGTCTTTTTCAAAAAGAGGTTTGCACCCACTACAATCTTCATTGTTCAGCGTCTCAATTACTTGCGCTGCATTTGAGTGCTCTGTTTCTCTCATCCTACATTGATGGCTGACATGCCCCTTCCTTCCACATTTGAAACAAGTAATCTCCCTTTTACTGTTGTTCGTTGGTCCATCTGAAGGTTGTGCATCACACTCTGCTGCCTTGTGTCTCCAGCTCCCACAATTCCAACATCCGGCATAATTTGGACGTCTCTGGAAGTTCCCTCTTCTATATGGGTACCATCCTACTCTACCAACATTGTTTCCTCGGAAACCATTATCTTGAGGTTCTTGCTGCTCACCTTTCTGTGCTGAATCCACACTTTTCGCCCTTGGTCTGATGACTGGATTCTGGTCCTGTTTAGTGTACACTGCACAGACTATTTCCTCACTCATTAGTTTCCCAATAGATACGTTAGGATGTGCAGTCATGTAGTTTTGCCCTAACTGAGACATTGTGTCTATGTCCTTTGGCTTACGTTCCTCAAAGAAAGCTACTAAGTTAGAATTGCATGCAGATACTACCTTGTCTCTTAACATTAGATCTACTAATTTATTAAAATCTTTCCCTACCTCTGCAAGCTCCATCCATTTGTTAAATGTATTCTTTACAGTGTTAACAAAGTCTGTGAAATCTTGATTTGCCTCTGGCCCTAACTGTCTAAACTTTGTTCTATATCCATGCTCAGTGAGTTGGAACTTTGTGAGCAAACGTTGACGTAAGATAGTGTAGTTGTTAATTTCTTCTACAGGTAAATTGAACATGGTGTCTAGTGCCTTGCCCGTAAGATACTCGCCCAGTCTAATCGCATACTCGCCTTCTGGGATGCCTAACACTTTCACTGATGCTTCAAATCTCGACAAATAAGATTCCAAGTTGTCTCGGTCCGTAAAGTATGGCAGTTTTAATCTCTGTGACGACTGCGAAGGCCTTCTGCTTTCCTCACTTTGACCCTTCGAAGATAGTTCTAGTTTTCTTAACTCGATTTCAGTTTGCATCTGACACTTGATCTTCTCTTTCTCAATTTCCATTTTCATTTGTGTCTCTTTCTCTTCCTGTAGACCCTTGTTTTCTATTTCAGCTAACTTTACTTCCTGTAGACGCTTGTTTTCCATTTCAGCTAATTTCACTTCCTGTAGACGCTTGTCTTCAGCTACCTTTTCTTCCTGTCTCTGTTCTCTTTCAGCTTGTCTTTGGTCTCTTTCAATCTGTTTCTGTTCTTTTGCCTCGGCATACTCCTGTAACTCTTTACCCTTCAGGCCTATTCGTTCACCTGCTTCAATATAGTCCATTAAAGTAGGCATCTTGTACTTGTGGACACGCTGTCTGTCTGGCAATTATAAATGTAAAGACTCTGCTACTAGTCTTTGTGTGCCCTCCCTAAGTACACCACTACTCCTTGTGTACGTAAATTCGTAGTGCTAAAATATCACTCTGTATTCACCCAGTCACTCTATAAGCACTAGGTAGTGAGGGGGGAAGTATCACCTATACTCCCTTATATCTATATATCTATGACCAATAGTTGTATAACATTTCTGGAAATACTGTTAAACATACATATAAATACATATACAAAACGAATGAATGATAACACTAAATGTTGTCTATAAAACATTAGACTCACAAGCCAAGTACACGGAGACGGTGATCACACAGAAATAAACCACAGTAACAACCACAAGCTTGTGTAGGGACACCCACAGTGCGCATAATATATTTATAAATATAAACTGACAAAGACCACTAGACAGCAGAAAAGGACAAAAGATCACAATAATAACATATATCCGACCACAACAAATATCATATGTAAATATAACGAAAAAAAAGACAAGAAAAAAAAATTATCGCATAAAAATATACAGAAATCTTACATCAAACACAAACTGGCACGTTATATAATTCAGGACCGTCCCTGCAGAACCAAATAAACCGACCTTTCGATTTTCTTCCCAGAAATTATATATGGTGCACCTCAGAAAATAATTTTTCGCCCCGCCTCCCGGCCTTCGAGAAGCAACACAAAAATCACCTACTCTTGACAAACACTGGACCACATACAAATAATTGTGTAACACCCGACAACAATAAATATGACGATGGGAGCAAAAAAAATAATGTGTAACTGGTTGGCCGACAAATATGTGCCTATTAATCCGTCGCCAAAAGTTCTTATTTTGCTGTTAATAGTTTTTCACAATATGCTGGAAATGTCTGTGTTATATTCTCCGAAATGTTTACGACGCTAGATTTCAAAGCGACTTGTTGTTTTGTTGAGTGGTTCGTGAATTCACGTGGTGATCACCAGTTCCAACTGTCGACACAAATTGAAGATGATAGTGATATCCAAACTGTTCTGTCTCGACACAGTCCGTAACGTTATTGTACTTTCTCTGTACGTGGTGGCACCACAGTAATAATCCAAAGTGTTCTTTCGATATGTTGTTACTCTCGTTGCGGAGATGGCGCTTCGCTGTATCATTAATGTTATGGATTTCCGTTACCCGACAAGATTCACCAAAAAAGAAAAGGAGAATGGCAGCCAATGTTCAGCGCTTTAAATTTTGGGTATATAAATCCTTATTGGCAAAGCAATACAACCATGGTTGCGATGATGAGACGTTAAAACTGTTTGCTCATAACAGAATGATGATGACAATAATAGAACAGTTCAACAAAGACGACACATAAAGTCTGGTTTTCGTTCATAAACACGTTGTTTATACAGATCTCCTGTGGAAAATCCCAGTAACTTTCCACTGTCCCCAACCTTGACCTTGCCGGACACCTCAAGTCAGTACCTCAGTCTTCTTTGTCACAATAATCCACACTGACTGTCTGTAAAATGACCGGACACTTTTCCGTCATACAAAAACACTTTCCACCCAACCTCTCAGCCCCGACACGGCTGCTCTTTTTTTTTAAATTTCCCTGGAAAATCACACTTTCCACTGCTGCCCTAGCACGGCTGTGGTAGGGGTTAACGTAACTTTCCCCTCGTACCTGGACGCTGGTGTCTCCACCCGTCCTATTTACTGCGTCGAAAAATCTTGACCAGTCAACTTGCGACAACACGGTGCGCTTGCCTCGCACACACACACCTGTCAATTATCTTTGGTTTCCAATCCTGTCATTATCCCCGACAGCGGATGTCCTACACACACACACGCTGCCCTCGCCACTCTGGATTCAACACTACTGCCTGGTATCAAATTTACCTGTCACCGTAATGGACTCTCCCGGTTAGTCTGTATGGCGTGTCTTTATCACCGACTTTTGTGCTGCCGCTGTATTTTGACACCCCCACTCGCTTTAGCGATATGGTTGGTTCCAATTCACCTGTAGTGGACTTGTGAACTGTCTGCTCGCCTGTGACCTCCGCCGTGCATTTTCCCCGCGCGCTGACAGTTTTTCTTCGATGTGGCGTCTTACACACACAAACGAATTGCTGTTAATCTCTTGACGTAGTACTGTCTAAATTGATGGAACGAAGTCACCGATAATAACTCCTCTCTTTCAGCGAAGAGCACACAAATATCTCAGAATGACACCAATGTCTATAATGCAATGGGTTTCTCAATATATCCCTGTCGTTCTTGCCAGGACAGACCCCAGATTGTTCTTGATCGGACGTAGCCTCCAGATACTCCTTACTAAGCGACGAGCGCCCAGATTGTCACACGTCGTTCTTGATGATAATATTAATGTTCTTGATGATCTTTGCTTGATATTGTCGTGTGATGGTCGTCGTCTAGGTAACGATGTTCATGGTGTGTAAATTGAGCTATCTAACTGACTCTTAATCCAACTCACCCCCGCAGTGCATATTCACCAGGCATTAAACAAGATTCCGTTGGCGCACATAATCCTTTATTACAGAAATAAGACGGACAAACGGAACATGTTTATACATCCAGAAACAATGTAATCCATAGAATATAAATATCCTCTTCACAATTTAACCAGCACACATCAATGCCTTCTCACGGCCTGCTTCATATCTCAAATCACTAGACAGGTAATCCAGCCACTATCCACGGCTGGATCTCCCACAATACAACCCACACATTGGGTTGGAGCCACTGCTCAACTATGCAACCCACTCTGGGTTTTGGCCCTCACTCCCTGTAGAACCCACTCTGGTTCAGGCCTGTCCTCACAACTAAGAGAACACCACAACACGGAGATCTCTAACTCCGCTTCTCCTTAGAATACCAACCAGTTCGGCATCTACACATCAACTGTCTTGAAGTCCCTTGACTTCACACAAAACTAAACTGTCCTTCCCCCATCCCCCTGGGAGATTTTCTCTACCCGTACTATTTTATTTCTCAGGACTGGCTGTTTTCTCATAGCCAGGTCAGTCACTTTCCTGTCTCCCACTCTCATCTCCATTCTTCCTCATGCCCGGTCACTCACCTCAATGTCAATGACCCAGGCTTATGTCACTAAGTATTTTCCAGCTGGCTCCCCATGTGGTTCCAATAAGCTTCTCAGGATGGTTATTTTCCTTCTGGCATTTGCTCCTGCTTTGTTGATAAGCTTTCTCCTTGTCAGCCTGTCATCAAATGTTACTCCAAGGTATGTTGGTTATTTTTCTTCTCTTAGAGGTATTCCATTTATCTGGATGATCCCTGCCTTTTGTTTTTGGAGAGAGGGTAAATAGAGTGGTGCTGCACTTGTCAGTGTTTATGCTGACACACCATCTATTTGCCCATGCAACAAATCTACAGCTCTTTGTAGCGATCTGGTGGCCATTGATGCATGTTCATTTGTGCTCCACAGAACCAGGTCATCTGTGTACATTGCCGCATTAATTCCATGTGGTAGATTTGCAACAAGATCATTGATGAAGATTAGAACAAGTGTGGGGATAAGACTCCACCCTGGGGAACACTGACACAGTAGTACTTTCTTGCTCTTGTGTCCGTCTATCTGTACTTGGGCTCTTCTGTTGTGCAAGTATGCTTTCACCCATTTGTACATTCTTCAATTGACCAGTTCCTTTCCAGTTTCTTCATCAGACCTTCTTTCCAGACTTTGTCAAAGTCTTTTTTTTTTAAAGATCTATCCATGCCGCAAGCATCAGTTTCTTCTCTTGGAATGCATCCTCAATTTCTTCAGAGAGGTAGGTTATCTGATCTTCCGTAGAATAGTGTAGCAGAATGAATATCTTAGTAGTATCAGATAGGTGTGCAAGCCTACAGCACGCTTGAGCATCAAGATAGAACAGCTAGAAGGATACTCAAGTCGTGACGTGGCTTGTTGTTGGGGCAGTCAGTAAACATCCAGGGACGAGAGAAGAGAGATCAACATCGTATGATTGTATTGAGATTTTGTATCAACCATCATAAATAAAGCTTGTTTTGAATATAACCCAACAGAACTTGTTGATCCACTGTATACGCATTGTTACAGATGGATTTATGGTGCCGCACACAGGATTATTACCTGGATGTCGTATATAACATGAAGTACGGGAACCAACATGCCACAAAGAACCTTCAGGAAAATTTGTTACCAGCTTACTGAAAGAAGAAGGTACCAATGAATTTTTTCGAATGTCTCTAAAACAAAAAGTTCAAGACCGAACCACTTTTGATGAAGTTTAAATGAAGCATTTTTTGGACCTAAATTAAACTTATACGCATCAAGATTTTCTGATGGAGCCATCTTATCTTCATAATATGATTGCCTGTGGAGTTTTATTAAGCTGTTTCTCCTCATAATACTTGAAGCAACGTGATTTTTGTCAAATTGATATGAGGTTTGACACGCATTATTACAGCTGTTAAGTAACCTTGCGTTTGAAGGTCAGCCATAAACAACTTGAATTCAATGGAGCACTTGTTTGAAGGAGCTGTTTTCTTCTGTTATGCTCATTTTACATTGACTTTGAGGACCTGAAGAAACACGAGAGATTATATTGAGTCAAGCCTATTGATCCTTCGTTTGGGAATTGCGAGAAAATACGTTATACGGTGTTTGCTCATCCTGAACTTTATCAGAATGTTTTTGAATAACCAAAGCGAAAACCTCAATAGGGAACCCTCGGAAGTGGTTAGGCAAACTGGGTTGCCGGCTTGCTGAAGAGGGGACCCAAATTAAATCGCTTTATCTGCTTTCAAGTCGACGTCTTGAAGAGCCCTGTTAGGGTGAAAAGAAAATATCAAGTCTGGTAGGGGCCCAACCAGGGGCTGAAGGTGAAAGTGGAAGTAACGAAACCTGAGACGCTGGAACAAGGATATCACTGAAGTCACGTTTGGATAGCTACTAAATAACACAAACTCCAGACGTTGGAGTATACATGAACAGTAACAAGGGAAATTTTTTAAGGAACGTACTTGAGCTTCTCGTGGATCAAGGAAAGAGACGCTTAACGGTAATTAATTAGAGTATAACTTTTATGAGAATATTTTTAATGTGATGTGATTTTAATAAGATCATTTAGATAGATTGTTATAAATGTGAATTTGCTTGTATAGCTGTATAGTAGAATATTTCAGCATGGCAGAGGAAGGTTCACTGGCACAAGTTTTGACTGGGGTAGGAACGGTAATAGGTAAACTCAACACTGTCATGAAACAACAAGGAATGGCAGCTGAAATTGTTAAATTTGGCGGACAGGCAAAAGATTTTAAGAAGTGGATAACTTCAATAGAGAAATATGCATATTTGGTGTCAGCATCAGATGAAGAGAAAATGAAACTTGCTTATCAGGCAGCAACAGAACCGGTTTCTGATCATATCAGAAGAAAATTAGAAGCTAGGGTAGATGAGACATGGGAGCAGTTCAAGGACGATTTAGCCCATAAGTACGCTGAAATAACGGACCCACGACATGCGTTTTCGGTATTAAGACAGTCCAAACAAAACACTGGAGAAACTGTACAATTGTTCAGCGATAGGTTGATTAACCTGGCTGAAGAAGCATTCTTAGGACAGAATGTACGAGGAGAAGAGGTGGAGAGGATGTTAGTCGGGATTTTTGTAGATGGTATAAAGTCAGATGGACTGAAATTTAAGCTGATGAGGGAAAACCCTGAGAGGTTATCACAAGCTGTGGATATAGCGGTACAAGAGGAAAATTTGAGACGTAGATTTAGATTGAGAGTGGGACGAGAAATAGGAACTAGTCGCGAAGACAGGATTGAGGAGCCTATGGAAATAGGACAAACAAGGTTCGGATGGAATAGGAGAGGAGGTATACAGACATTACAAGGTAGTAATAGAAATGCTTATGATGGAAGAAGACAAATGAGATATCCTACAAGTGAGACGGTAGGTAACACAAATAACACACATATAGTCTGTTGGTCTTGTGGTCAACGTGGACACATTTTTCGCTTTTGTGGTAACAGGCGTGTCCAGTCGAATACGCAAAGTAGAAATGGCAATAGCAGATTAAATAGGAATGTTGAAGATAGACACAGAAGTTTTACAAGTACAAGAACACAGGAAAACCGGCACCCTACCTATTAAATAGGACCTGTGGTAGGAGGGAAAATAACAAGGTCCCAAGATTTAAAGAATATTTTAATAACAGGTATAGCAGGACGAGTAGGGAATGCTCTCAATTAGAAGAAATCAAACAAGTTACAGAGAATAAAACAGATCCCAGCTCATGTATAATAGAAATAGGGAAGTATAGAGTTCGTACATTAATTGATTCGGGAGCTCAGGTTAGTGTGATCAAAGACAGTTTTTTATATAAAATAATGAGAAATTGCAGAATATTTAGGAGTCATAATAATCTTCACTCTGTTACAGGACAGAATTTACAAGTAATTGGACAAACAATAATGAATTTTAAATTAGGAGGGATCAACGTAAGACATCTTTTTCATGTAGTGAAAGATTTAAATAGAAATATGCTTATAGGAAGTGTCAGAGCCTAACATGGTATAGCTATGCAGCAACATCGTTACGACACCCGGCGGACAAGAGTTGTCGGCTGGCAAGATTGTTACCTGACACGCGACCAGCGGTCAGGCTGACGACAGACGCACGCAGGCCACGTGACCCCACCAGAGGCAGTGGGCAGTTGGCGTGCTAGGCTCAGACCGAGCTGGGACTTCAGACTGGAAGGACATGTGTGATGAAAGCCAGGCGTTTGTATGGATCTCTGTGTGTGAAAGCCGAACGACTGATATCTTGAGCGTCAGACCTGAGAGCCGTATTGTGGTTGTGAGCGTCGTGAGTTATATATTGTAGATTGTTGTAATTATCGTTCTGTATTTAATGTGGCAATAAATCCATAGAACGTTATGTCGTTGTGTCTTACGTCGAATCACGTTATACTTGTACTGTCTCACCCGTGTTAGCGAACGAGCCAAATATAAGATCCTGACACGTGTGGACGTGGGTTGCTCGTCCTTGTTGAAGAACCTAATATATGTAGACGTGTGTTGCTCGTCTTTGTCATCCAAAACTATAATTCTTGAACTTGTAAAATTTGTCAAGGTTATAGCTATGTAAATGGGATCGTAAAAGTCTCAGTGTGATCCATTACTACATTGTTTAAATATGTTTAAAACTATTAGTAAATGTGCAGTACATATTGTTTGATCCTGTAAACGTGTGAAACATTTGTGATTTGTGAAACTTGTCACCGTTTGACCTTGTCGACATTGTGATAATATATTTTGTGTAATTGATTGTCATTGACGTATTTTTCTCCATCATGTCGTCATTGTTTGATTTCATTGATATGGGGTTAAAATTAAAGTTAACAGGTGATGAGTTAACAAAGTGGAGTGAAAATAAATACTCTGAATACTGTGAGCGCGAAGATAGAGCAGCTGAAAGAGCTCTAAAACAAGCAGAAATGGCTGCCAAGCAAGCAGAGGCAGAAACAGCCTTGAAAAGGGCCGAGATCGAGAATGGAACAGAGCTGAAAAAGGCAGAAATAGCAGCTCAGAGTAAGAGAGAAGAATTAGAATTACAGTTGAAAATGAAACAACTTGACACTGAGACTGCGATGAATAAAGAGTCAAAGAAATCTGAAAGACTGGAAAAGGAAAACCAGTATAAGAAGTATCAAGGTATCGTACGTAACTATACCTCGGGTGACTGCATAGCAGCCTTTACCCAAAATTTTGAGACTTTAATGGAACATTACCAAGTTCCACTTTCTGAATGGAATATTCTATACATGAGGAGTCTATCTGGGGAACCTCTTAAAGTCATTGAAACCATCCCCAAAGACCTCAGAAAAGAGTACCATTATATTAAATCAAAGATAATGGCACATTTCATGTTAGACGAGGCAGGTTACAGAGACCAATTCAGTAAATTGAGTCCAAAATCAACTCAAACGTTCTCTGACTACCTCTGTTTAGTCCGAGATATTTTCAGCAAATGGACTTCATCTGCCAAAATTAACAAAAATTATGATAAATTAGAAGATCTCATCATTCGAGATAAAGTCATTTCTTCTATCCCATCATCTTTTTCTAAGTTCTTACAGGAGAATGAATGCACAAGTGTGGAAGAAATGGAAAGACGTGGGTCGGCCTATTATACGGCCAATAAACAGTGCTTTACCACTGAAGCTACTGACAGTAACTGGGTAGCAGCAGCCAACTATGAGAAAAACTATAGTAGGCAAAAACCAAACAGGCCTACCTCTGAGAAATTTAGACATTGCATTCACTGCAAATTTTCTCACCATTTGAACGAGATGTGCGATAAAAACCCAGGGTATCAAACATACTTGCAAAATATGGTAAACAGACAAGACAGGGAACGTAAATCATTCAAAAGTTTACGTAAATGTTTTCTATGCAAGGCTTACGGGCACCATCGTATGGATTGTAGAGGCAGGCATATGACCAACAAAGCCAATGCCGCCTTGTTCGATAGCTCAGCATCAGAAGACGAAAATCCAGAAAAACATCCTGTAAATGCAGCACAGGCTTGTGATGTATTTAGTGCTAACAAATGCACTGTCTGTAATACCTTCTTTGAAAATGGTATCTTAACATGCGGGCACGCCATCCCTATTGCCAATGAGGAAGCTAACTTGGTAATAGACTCAAAAGGCAGATTAGACATCTATCACGGGTATGTTAATGGCAAGTTTGCTACAGTACTTCGCGACACCGGAAGTACACTTATTGGCCTGAAAACAACATTCATAACGCCTACAGACTATACAGGCAGACACATCACATGTAGAACATTTTCAGGCAATATTGAAAAATATCCATTAGCTTGGGCATACATTGAAACACCATTCCTCACCGGGAAAGTAAAGGTCGCGGCACTTACAAACCCAGTGTGCGATATAATCATAGGAAATTTACCTGAGGTGAATGACAAACCTCATAACCATGACATAACATCACTATGTATTGATGATAACACATCACCACCAAATGTCATCACTGAAAATGTCATATCACCTATTGAATGTATGTTAGCTAATGCAGCACTAAGTTCTCATCACATCATTGACGATATCATTCCATCATCATCTGATGTCATTGAGTGTGTGAACGCAGTAACAAGAGCTACTGCTAGAGTGCAAGATGAAAGTAACCAAACTGAGGCTATACAAATGCTTAGCCCAGAATTACCACCTAGTGACTCTATGAAGGAAACATTCATAACAGCTCAAAAAGCTGATCCTTCACTGTCAAAGTACTTTGACCTGATCGGAAAAAAGGCAAGAGTAACCAAAAATGCGAAATGGCATTTTGCTTTACACAATGATATACTCACCAGGTATTACACCAGAGGTGACATTACAACAAAGCAAACTGTGTTGCCAACTACTTATCGCAAGCAAGCTTTACATCTTGCGCACGATATACCTTTTGCAGGTCATATGGCATATGTGAAAACCAGGTCAAGACTTTTGTCACAGTTTCATTGGCCAAAATTTTGCAATGACATAAGAACATATTGCAGAAGTTGTGATACATGCCAAAAACTAATAAAAAAAGGTAAACACCCACAGGCAAAGTTACAAGTCACTGACTTAGCCAGTCGACCTTTTGAAAAATTATCAGTTGACATTGTGGGCCCTCTTAGTCATACAACAACTAGAGGGAATAAATATATTCTAACTTGTATTGATCAATGTAGTCGCTGGCCAGAAGCTATTCCGCTAAAGAACATTACTGCCAATGACATCATGGAAGTGTTCTTCCATATCTTTTCCCGAATTGGGTTCCCAGATACTATTCAGTCTGATAGAGGCCCTCAGTTTATTGCCGCATCGACCCAAGTGTTCACCAAAATGTTAGGAGTGAAGCAAGTTTTCAATAGCCCCTATCATCCTCACTCGAGCGGGATTATAGAAAAGCTTAATGGGGATCTGAAGCACATGCTTGCAAAAGTAACTCAAGATCACCCCAATAACTGGGATGTATACTTACCAGCTGTTCTTTTTGCTTATCGCGAGGTACCACATTCTAGTACCGGTTTCTCTCCTTTTGAACTAATCTATGGTGCCAAACCACGAGGCCCATTAACAATTTATCACCAAATGTTAACTGATTCTACTCCAGTACTTAAACCCATATCATCATTCGTGTATGTAACATCATTGCGTGAAAGGATTATTAAATCATGTGAAATTGCTAAAAATGCACTAAAACTATCTGGTGCTACTTACAGACAGTACGCAGACAGAGGTAACAGGACAATAACATTAACACCTGGACAGGACGTCCTACTACTACTACCTAGTGACAGACAGCTACTGACTGATTCTTGGCAGGGACCCTTTAAAGTGACAAGACAAATCTCACCTGTGGACTACGAAATCCTAATAAAAGACAAACACAAAATATTTCACATAAATATGCTAAGACCATACCACAACAGAGACAACGAACAAGACGATACGACAGCTTGCACCGTGATAATAGATCACGAAGATGACGATTCTAGCGACGAGATTCCAACACCTACATTAGACACGACAAACTGCTTGAAGGAGATCAAGATCAATCCAAACTTAAGTCAAGCAGAGACAAACAGTTGCAAACAGTTGATACAACAGTACAACACCATCTTTTCAGACAACCCAGGACAAACAGAATTAGTACAGCATCACATCACACTCACATCAAACACACCCATAAGATGCAGACCATACACCATACCATTACATTACAAGAAACAACTACATCAGGAAATCATCAACTTAGAAAAAAACAACATCATCAGACGATCCCTATCAGACTTCTCTTCAGCCATGGTCATTGTACGCAAAAAGGACAACACCATACGACTTTGCATCGACTACAGAAAACTGAACAAAATAACTGTTTTAGATCTTGAACCAATGTCAAACACTGACGATCTTCTGACAGAACTGACTGACGCTAAGTTCTTTACGACGCTTGACATGTCTAAAGGTTACTGGCAGATTGCTGTACATGAAGACAGCAGACATCTAACAGCTTTCGCCACGCCTTGGGGACTGTACGAATGGTGCAAACTTCCATTTGGGCTAGTCAATGCCCCAGCCACATTCGTACGCATGACTCGACTCCTTCTTTCTGACATTCCTAATATCATTTGCTATATCGACGACATCTGTGTCCATACAGAGACAATGACGGAACATATAAAGACACTAGAACAGACACTAGAACGTATCAGACAGCACGGACTGACAGTGAAGCCTTCAAAGGTGAGCATGGCTTACCAAGAGATATCATTTTTGGGGTACAGAATATCCAATGGCTTTGTCATGACAGACAACAAAATTGTCTCCAAAATTCTAAAACTGTCACTTCCAACAAATAAGAAACAAGTCCGCAGCTTGCTGGGACTTATCAACTATTACAGGAACTTTATTCCTGATTTTTCAGAACTCACCGAGGTTTTTTCTAACTTACTAACCAAGGATAAGCCTGAAAAAGTTGTACACGATGAATGCCTACGAAATGCATTTCATAAAGTTTTGGCATACTTTTCTGATAAGAATTCGAATAATCTAATCCTTAAATTGCCCAACATCCATTTACCTTTCAGATTGAGAACAGATGCTAGCTCCGTTGCGATTGGGGCAGTCCTGTTGCAGGAATACGACAACATCCTGCATCCCATTTGTTTCATATCAAGAAAGCTAAGGCCTCGAGAGCGTGCATGGTCCATTCCGCAATTAGAGGCACTGGCCTTAGTAGAAAGCGTGACGAAGTTATCCAAATACCTTCTAGGACGTCACTTTATCATCGAAACTGACAACAGTCCATTACGGTATATAAATGCCGGAGTACCATCCAATAATATGATTGCTCGCTGGTCCTTGAAGCTTCAAAATTTCAGTTTCGAAGTTCGTCACATTCCCGGCAGAAGCAATACAATTGCCGATCTTTTGTCCCGTTGTCCGACCGACCCAGTAAGCAATGTCTGAGTGCACTGTGTATTATTACACTCAGACCAACACAGCCACCAATAAGTGAATTTTTGTTGCTATTCACCTACTGTGTAAGGTCTATAATTGAAATTGTGATACGGTTAGAAACCGACATGTATAATATTAATATACTTATTTTAATTAAGTCATGTAATGAGTGTAGTATAATTGTGTAGTGTGTGTTAGAAAGAGAACATTATTTATTGTAAATATAAACAACAAGAACACTGTCACAGACGCTTAACCACTTACCAGAAGCGAACTTTACCATTTAACAGTGACAGCTGTGCGTGAATTTCTTCACCGTGATATTTTATCGACGTGTGCAAATGTGGACTGAACAGTGACTTCGACACCACCTCTGCATCAAATTTAATCCGAAATGTTCGACATTGGAACATCAGAAATAAGAACAGTCGATCATTATCCAGAAGTTGTGAACACATCGGAAATAAGAACATTCCATCATAATCCGTTGTGATACTATAACATCAGACACGAACTGTGAGAACATTTTACTATCCGTTAGAAAATAAAACCGGATCATTTGTGTTCAGACAGTGTAACATCAACTAAATTTTGCGTTTCGTGTGTATTTCCGGTGTAATTTAAAAAGTATAACAAAATTAGCAGACGATATACAAATATTCAAAAATTTATGACGATTGTAAAATCATTTTGAATCTATAGAATATAATACACCAATTGGGTACTTATTTATTTTGATTAGTGTAATCTTAGAATCATATCTTGATTAATGTATTCATATTACCGACTTTTTCTCGTTAATATGAAGAAACGTCAAGCAATGACGCTAAGAAATTAATTAATTATTGTAATTTATTAAATTTCTTGAATGTCAAAATTACTTCCCTTGCATTTATGAATTACACCAAGGGCCATAAGTTGAAACATATTCATTAATGTGTATTGTATAAATAGACATTTTGTTGCTCAAACTGCTAACACAGCGGGTAGGCTTCCACCAAGTATGACATAGAGCTGCCAACATTGCAAACCAACATAAAAGCTCCTGGCCAAATGAGGTCAGAGTTTGATTGTTTAATACGACTCAAACAAAGTCGTATTTCAGTCTGGCTAGATGGCTGTTGCAAAACAACCATATTATTACGTTTTTTTCAAATTGCTGCGAGGTAGATGCATGAAGCTGGTACTACTGATCTGACTGGGTATTATTGCAATGAAGGTAACCAGGCATCAGGGGGATGAAACCTGATTTGTGTTAAAAGTTGTAATTCATTTGTCATTTCAATGCAACTTACATTTTTTGTATATATTTCTATGCCATATATGTATTTTCATGCATAACAAAGGGAAAGGGTAGTCTCTGACATGAAGTTAACACTACCCCAGTATATACATACATCATGAATGAAAGATGGCATCTTTCATTGAGGTACCCGGGGAGAATGTCAGAGCCTAACATGGTATAGCTATGCAGCAACATCGTTACGACACCCGGCGGACAAGAGTTGTCGGCTGGCAAGATTGTTACCTGACACGCGACCAGCGGTCAGGCTGACGACAGACGCACGCAGGCCACGTGACCCCACCAGAGGCAGTGGGCAGTTGGCGTGCTAGCCTCAGACCGAGCTGGGACTTCAGACTGGAAGGACATGTGTGATGAAAGCCAGGCGTTTGTATGGATCTCTGTGTGTGAAAGCCGAACGACTGATATCTTGAGCGTCAGACCTGAGAGCCGTATTGTGGTTGTGAGCGTCGTGAGTTATATATTGTAGATTGTTGTAATTATCGTTCTGTATTTAATGTGGCAATAAATCCATAGAACGTTATGTCGTTGTGTCTTACGTCGAATCACGTTATACTTGTACTGTCTCACCCGTGTTAGCGAACGAGCCAAATATAAGATCCTGACAGAAGAGATTTTTTAACAAAAAACGGTGTAAGACTTTTTTTTGATTTACACAAATTAAAATTCAAGGACGTATATGTAGATTTAGAAGAAGACATGCACATTTCATCACTGGTTAGAGTTAAAATGTCTACAACGTTAAAGCCACAGATGGTTAATTTGATACAGGCAAAGGTAAAAAGAAATCCGTATTATGTAGTAGGACACACAGTTAAAATCACTGAATTGCAAAGGGAGGTAATTGATGAACCTGGTCTAGAAGTTCCGGACGGAATAATATCATTAGATAAACACTTAACTTTTCCAGTAATGATTATTAACAACACAGGTAGAGAAATTAAATTATACAGAGGATGTGTAATAGCCAAAGTAGAACATAACATTAATGACATATTAGCAACAGATAGAGTAGAAATGCCGGGAACAAATTATTCAGAAATTCCTAGTGAAAGAATTAATAACAGACGCAGACGCGAAAGAAAAGGGAATGTGCAGAAGGATGAATTGATCCATCCATTCAGAAGAAATGCAGCCAAAATATATTCACTAGACAAAATGACAAGAGAGCAAGAATTGTTGGCACAATTAAAAACTCCACCAGAAAACAAGAAAGTATTAGAACAACTTATAAAAGAGAATCAGGATGTATTTGCAATTAATGATTTAGAATTGGGAAGGACAAAAACAGTTACGATGGAAATAGATACTGGAGATCACCCACCAATTAGTTTGAAACCGTATAGAACACCCTTAAGGAATAGAGAAATTGTTGAAAAAGCAATAGAAGACATGCTGAAAGCAGGAATAATAACAAGATCAAAGTCGGAATGGTCATCTCCGATTGTCATCGTGACCAAAGCTGATGGTTCACATCGATTCTGTTGCGACTATCGGGCGTTGAACAAAATCACTAAGAATCTAGCGTACCCATTGCCGGTGATTGACGATATTTTGGGTTTACTTAATGGGTCTACTTTCTTTACCACGTTAGATGCAAGATCAGGATTTTGGGTATACCTATGTCCCCAGACGCCCAGAAAAAGAGTGGCTTTTTGTACACACGCAGGTTCTTACGAATGCCTTTTGGAGTTCGTACAGCGCCCTCATATTATATGCTATTAATTAATCAAGTTTTAGAGGGTATGCAAAAGTTTGCATTGGCATATATAGATGACATTTTAATTTATACAGCAGGAGATGTAGATGATCACTTAAAGCATGTAAAATTAGTATTCGACAGATTAAGAATACATGATGTTAAATTGACGCTCAGTAAATGCAAATTTTTAAAAACAGAAACAAAGTATTTGGGGTATATTATTAATAGAGACGGAATCAAACCAGACCAAGAAAAGGTAAGGGTTATTAAAGAACTACCTCCTCCAACTAATGTAAAAGAAGTTTGTGCTTTTATCGGAACCTGTGGGTATTATAGGCGTTTCATTCCAGGGTTCTCAAAAATAGCAGAGCCTATTACTAACTTAACTGGCAAATATGCTAGATTTAAGTGGGATGATGAATGTCAAAAAGCGTTCGAGTTTTTAAAAAATAGCTTAACAGTAGTGCCACTATTAACATATCCAGATTTGAAAAAACAGCTAATATTATATACAGATGCTTCGGATAATGCTATAGGAGCGTGTTTGGTTCAACCATATGAAGGAAAAGAATCTGGAATACCAGGGGTTAAAAATGAAAGGCCAATCTATTTCTTATCTCATAAACTTAGCAGGTCTCAGCGTAAATGGTCTACTATTGAGAAGGAAGCTTATGCTATTCATTATGCTCTTCAGAAACTTAACTACTATCTACATAACGCAAATTTCATTATTAGAACTGACCACATGCCTTTAAAATCTTTGTTAGAAGCTCCAGTGCAGAACAGAAAAATACAGACATGGGCGTTGAATCTACAAGGATACAATACAAGAATAGAATACACACCAGGTAGGAACAACACATGCGCTGATTTATTGTCAAGAATTCCATATCCACAGTCATCAGGGAACACGGAAGACGAAGGTGAACCGGAGATAGACGACCGAAACTGGCAAGTAAATATATTAGATTCTGCCATAATAAATAGAGAAGATTTTGAGAGTTTACCGTCGGATCAAGAGTCTGAACCTAGAGCAGAAGACCCACATTTAGCACAATTTAATATGAAAGAAGAACAAGAATTAGATCCAAAAGTCTTAGAAATAAAACAGAAATTAAAAGAAACAGATGAGAATAAGTATAAGAAGAATTATTTAGTTTTGCAAGAGGATGAACAGTTATATTACATGAGTGAAAGAAACGAACAGCTAAGGAAATATATTCCAAAACATTTGGAAAATGAAGTTTTAAAAGCATATCATGATGAGAATGGTCATCTCGGTCGTGATAAATTAGTGAAAGCACTTACGAACAAATATTATTGGCCAAATTTATTTAAAACTGCTTGTAAATATGTCGATACGTGTGAAAGATGCAGATTAAGGAATATGAACACAATTAAGTGTCCCTTACAAGATACAGATATTCCTCAGTATCCAATGCAAAAAGTTAGTTTAGATATATCAGGTCCTCACCCTAGAACATTATCAGGGAACGTATATCTAATTCATATGGTGGACGTCTGCAGTCTTTGGCCAGAAATCTATGCAATCCCAGATAAGAGCGCAGATACTATCATTAATATTTTTTTACAGGAATTCGTACCAAGATTTAGTTGCCCACAAATTGTACTCACGGATAATGGTAAAGAATTTGTGAATAAGAAATTCGAAAAGTTATTAAAAGACTTGAATATAAAACATATAAAGACCTCATACTATAGACCTTCTTCAAATGCTAAGAACGAAAGACAACATAGGACATTATACGATATTATAGCAAAGATAGTCGATGAACATGAAAAGATTGGGATCTATTCTTAGCACCTGCGCTTAGCGCTATACGCACAAATCAAAATGAGAGCACAGGGTTTTCACCATTTTATTTAATACATGGGAGAGAGCCAATACTACCTATAGATAATCTGTTAAAACCAAGACGTAAATATATGGGGGAAGACTTTCAAGAGGTCATCATACAAAAAATGCATAAAGCACATGTAAGATTAAAGAACAATATAATTAAAGCTAGAAAAAGACAGAAAAAGTACAGAAACAAAAATTACAAAATTACAAAATTACAGGAATTCAAAGTAGGTGATAGGGTTTATTACAAGAAGCATAGAAGGAACTCTAAGTTTGATGCTCGTTGGGTCCCAGGTTATTACATTTTAGAAAAGCTAGGAAATGTATCGTACAGTATAAAAAACCAGATCACGGGACATGTGGCAAGGGCACACGTAGAGCACTTAAGAAGAGATGAGGATGAGAAGGGAAACAATAATTATAATAATAATTATTATTCAGACACCGGATACTTAGATGAACAAGTCGTCAGAGGAGCTACAATAACCCCAGATTTTAGAAAAGATCCAGCACAAAGTCAATTAGTAACAACTCCAGTTTGTGATGATACTCAAGAACAGACAATACCAAAACGATAGAAGATAAAAATATGAATGAGGCTCATTACGATAGTATAGAATCTATGGAGGAAGAGATAGGTGCTCCATTAAAAAATACTAGACAAGCAACGAAAAGGAGAATAGAGAAACAAAGGGAAAAAGAAGTGAAAAGACAGAGAAGAATTAGAGATTATTCATCAAGCGGCGAGGATATGCCTCTACTGGAAAGGTCGTTAAGAAATAATGATAGACAAATTAGATGGGATATTGAACGGAAGAAATTAGCGGCTGCTAGCGAGAGACATACAGATGAAGAAGAGGAAATGGATGAAAAGTCAGAATCAAATAGTAGTATGGAAGAAACTAATACGTTATACGAAGAAGAAGATATTGATGTGGAGATAGCACTTATTCAAAGGAACTCGGAGTTATTGAAGAAATGGAAACGTAGGAAATAAATTGATAGAAAATACTGCAGATAGCAAGATATAAATTTCATGATTTAAAAAGGAAAATGATACTTGAGGATGTATAGGACACATTTGTTATAGAAAAGGGTTCTATTGATACTTATAATGAGTTGTCTTGAAGAATAGACATAATTAGGTAGTAAATGGTTGGAAATTTGAGTATATTTTTTTTTTCTGTAATTTTATTGCTGATTGATTTTATGTTTTGACTTCTTGAGTTTTCTTAAATAGATAGATAAGTTGTTGTTGGTCCATAAAAGAGACTGGCAATAGATAGGATGTATGTTATATTATTTTAAAATATGTTTGTCCTTGAATGAGTTGATATCTTTATTTAATATGAGGGGAAACATAAATGATGTATAAAACTTGGGGGGGGGGGGGGGGGGGGGGGGGGGGGGGAAATGATGTCCTGTTGTGATTTTTATTTCGCTTAACTCATAATTTAAGTGAAATGTCTTGTGTGTTAAATAAGAATTACCTTGTTTATAAATGTGTTGGTTAAGTTGAGGTTAAATTACAAATAGTTATGGTTTTGTCCAGTACACGGGACTTTATATAGTACCCTTCGTTCAGAAAAAAGTAATAAACTACTGAGGACTAGTAGAGACACATTATCTTAGTGAATAATATGTTCATGGGTATATTCTGTTGCTGTGATAATCAGCATGAAGAGGTTGATATGGCTATGAAATATTAGAAACATATGCCGGGGATGGTTATGGGAAAGTTAAAATAGGAGCTGCATTAAAGTCAGCATTATTTGAAGATATATGGATTGGATACCATATTATGAGTAACGATATGATAGTTGGTTAATAGAGAATAGAAAAAAAAAGGGGGGGGGGGGGGCTGTGAATGGCAGCATATAAGGTTGGGTATATGGAATAGATAAACAAGGAAGCGTATCATGGGATGTGAGGGGGCAAGATATAGGAGCTGTGAAAAAACAGCGTTAATTAATTTAAAATGTTCATGGAATATGAACATTGGTTCGTGGTTGAAGGTGAGATAAGTGAAATATAGACAAGGTTGTGGATGGCAATATAAATGTTGAGTATATAAATGTTGAGAAAACTTAGATTAACTTAATTTATAGTGAACAAAGATGTATTTCATAAGATATATTTTAAAAAACTTTTTACAAAAGTTTTTTTGTTGGCAAGAGAGGTAAATGTGATTGTGTTGACTATTCATTCCTTTATACTTTTCATAAATATGGGTGCGCACCCCTTCTTTACTTTTTCTAACTACATTTTTCTGTCTATCCTGTGTGGTGAAAGAGTGAGAGATTTCATAATGTCAACGGTACGATAACGATTAATATGAGACGTTCTTATGATATATATATATTTTAAACTTTGAAGAGCCAGGAACGAAGAAGAAGTTCATAGTGGTTTACTATGTGACAGGAGGAAGAGTTACAAATAGAATATTTACCTAAAATAGAGTTAGTTTGGGGCGGCTTAGAGAAATTATGGGAGGTAAGGAGAGAAGATGTAGGATAAAAGGGGTTAGGAATAAAGACTTTTGAAGAAGAAAAGTCTTTTAAAAAAAACACAGGGAGGTGTAGCAGAATGAATATCTTAGTAGTATCAGATAGGTGTGCAAGCCTACAGCACGCTTGAGCATCAAGATAGAACAGCTAGAAGGATGCTCAAGTCGTGACGTGGCTTGTTGTTGGGGCAGTCAGTAAACATCCAGGGACGAGAGAAGAGAGATCAACATCGTATGATTGTATTGAGATTTTGTATCAACCATCATAAATAAAGCTTGTTTTGAATATAACCCAACAGAACTTGTTGATCCACTGTATACGCATTGTTACAATAGCACTGCTATGTACCACTGCAGTCTGTGATTGATGACGCACTCCATTGTTTTGCAGAGACAGCTGGTGAGGTTAACTGATCTGTAGCTGGAGGCATTGGAACTGGAACTGTCTTTCCCTGATTTTAGGAGGGGTATCAAGATTGCTTCTCTCCAGGCTTGTGGAATGCTGCCTATCCAGCTATTATCAAAGATCTGCAACAGCTTTTGATATTGCTAGCCCCAGTTCGCTAACTGTGATAAGTGTCTCCAGAACTTCATGTATTATTTCATTCTGTTCTGTATGTTGCCATTTCTCTCGAATCTCTTGCCGTTTCCCTGGACTAATTGTTATCTTGTGCGAACGAGTCCGCAAAATGGTCAGCTGATTGCTTTCCTGTTAAGATGCTTCCGCCTTAATGTAGTAAAAGTTTTGACATTCTCTCTGTGCCCTCATCGTTAAGTTGTTTTATTAGTTTCCATAACTTCCTTGTGTCTCTTTCAAAGTTCAGTGACTCTTGTTTCCTCCTGCTAGCTTTTCTGTCTAGCCTGCAATTTGGCCCTTTGAAATATGGCTTTTGCATGCTGGTATTTATTGTGGTGCTCTTGGCTAGGTTTGGCCTTTTGCTTCCTTTCTACACACTTCCACATCATTATGCAACTGTTCCAGTTCACTACTCCAGTATGGCTTACATTTACGAGCTCCTCTCGGTACTGTTTCTCATGCTGCCTATAGTGCGTATTTCCAAAACTCTTCAATTACTTTATGTATGTCTTTCTCAGTGTTCAGGTTTCTAACCAGTATGCTGGTGCGATGCTTGTACATTGCCCAGTCTGCTTTCTTGTAGTTTCACCTCGAGAGGGTGCTGCTTTCACTTACAATCTCATTTTCTACAGTCAGAAAGACTGGCGGATGGTCACTGCCACCAAGTTCTTTTCCAACAACTCATGTGATGTTCAACTCCAGGTCTGGTGAGTGAAGAGCTAGGTCAGGTGTTGCTGTAGAGTGCCATGATCTCGAGTAGAAGGTATGTGGGTCATACGGCTTGTTAACCAAGATGAATCTATTCTCATCCTGCCAGTCTTCATCTCTCTCCTCTCTGGTCCATGTGATCATAGTCCCAGCTCTGCGAGTGGCTGTTGAAATCGCCACACACAATAATTTTTTTCTTTTAATGGTAGTGTGTCCAGTGCCTGAGGGCTGTCACTTGGACAGTAGTAATTGATCAGATGTAGGTCTGTATTGCCTGTCTTAAGTTTAAGTGTCTGATACTCAGCCCCTTCCATGTAAACTTCAATTTTGGAGGCAGTGATGTTATTTTTTACCAGGGTCAATACCCCCACCTTTTTGCATGTCCTTTCGGTCATATTGATGGGAAAAGAATTCAATCAAGAAGTATTGATGAAAGACACAAAATAAATCAAGTAGTGTTGATGAAAGGAACATTACAGCAAGTGACATTATGACAGAAACATTAAATAGAATAGTTATGACTAAAACAAAACATTAAATCACACAGTATTGGTGACAGATATATGACATTATGCAATATTGATGAAAGAAATGTTATAATAAAGCAACATAGCTCACATAAGTGACAATATAACAGCTATATAGATGATCATCAGTGCTGCCATTGATCAGTTTGTTACTGTCATTCTCCTGAACTGCGTTATGTTGCTGAAAGATATCATGTGTAGTTGTTTTTACTCCTTCGATGACTTCACTTGGGGATCTTCTTCTTTCACAACCTTGAAGTCAATACTCTTGATATTCTCTGGAAAACAGAAGGTTCTGAAAGTTAACTTCTGGCAAATAACAGACAACATGACTTGTTCCTATTTTAGCACACGCATGTATCCGTGGGTCTCCCCCAACACATACGCATGCTCATGCGAGCACACTCACGCAGACACACACACACAGAGGAGAGAGAAAGAGAGAGAGAGAGAGAGAGAGAGAGAGAGAGAGAGAGGGAGGGAGAGAGAGGGAGAGAGAGAGAGAGAGAGAGAGAGAGAGAGAGAGAGAGAGAGAGAGAGAGGAGAAGAGAGAGAGAGAGAGAGAGAGAGAGAGAGAGAGAGAGAGCAATGTCTGTGGCAAACAAAATAATAAAACGTGCAGTGTCATAACTGCCCGACATACCATGTTTGGAAGCAGCAGACTGCTGTGTGCCGTTTCTGACCAACGGAATACTGAAACATAGAAACAAAATTGTCTAGTAAATGACAAAAAGTCAATAAATGCTGGGGTGACTGCAACATCCTGTAACTAACTTTATATAGATAAAGCCACAGTGGCATACAGGCAAGCACACACTCACTTCCCTTCCCAGCAGACATGGGTTTGAATTCACAATCTGACAGATTTTCGATCACATGACCCACTGAGAACCGATTGGTGTAAGGCTATATACCATAGTCAAGACCATAATAAATACACTGAATGTTATTTATTTATTACACATTTAATGTTTACATTAAAATATGTTTGTATAAAAGATTTAACAACAAATTTATATACAAGATGACATATGATATAAACAAGTAATCAACTCTTTCACTTGAGCTGATGCACAATGGGCATATGTGGTGCTAACCAAAACCAAACATAGCACCCAAAGCTAGAGCCTGCCATGGGTATGTGATGTGCTAGAACCGTCATATTGTATAGGCCTCAGTGCATTAGGTGGCCAGTCTGTCCCTGACTGAGTGGATGATGTAACACGTCTGTCCAACCCCCCTGACACAGCTCATGCCATTGTTAGCACAGCCAACCTGCAACTATACTAAAGCCCCAGCTATGTATTGTCAGACCCATACTTTTATACGCCAGTCTCTGTGGGTGATATGGCCAATATTCCACCGGCTGCCTTTACCTCCCTGAACATTATCTGGACCAATGTTTGGCTGGATCGATCTAGGAATCCAGGTCAATTTTCACAATCCACCTCGATGTGAATTCGAACTCATGACTCCCGGGCTGACAGGTGAACATCTAGCTATAGCCTGGTGAGGCTATATAACTTATAGTCATCATTATGTACGGGATACAATTTTTTTTAAATAGAAAAATACATCGAACATACATCCAATACAAGTAAATTAAGCAAAGAACTCTTGTCCACGTCTTGGGGTATTCTGGGTGTATGGTGCTAACCCTGCCTGTTTATAGACCCAGAGACATTTGATGGTGATGTGATCAACATCATGCCAACCACCTTTACTTCCCAGAACAGGTCCTGGTTGGCTGGATCAACCTGGAAGATCAGGTCCACTTAAACACACACAAATCCCCTATTGGATTTGAACACTTGACCACTGGCCAGTAAGCAAGTGTCCCAGCTACCTTAGTTCCAGTAAGCATACCAATATTCCACAAGCATATAACAATAATGCAGATGTGTTGACAACAGTGAATAGTGTTTCTCGATGAAAATAATATACAATGAACCATAACAAATACTGGTTGTAATTTTACAAAAAGCAGCATGCTGTATTAACGCTTATTTATTGGTAATGGTTGGCACCTTGCCGTCTTGACAGACGATAGTTTGTCAATGGAGTTATACCTCTCCATAACACAAAGCCTAGACATTTAGACACCATGTGTTGCCCATGTAGCATGATCACTCTCTCGGTCAGTCTAGGTTACTCCACAGAGAAGGTAACACCATACATCTGGAACAAGACAGACTGCAGAAGCTGCCAGATTAGCAAAGCAATATTCTAACTGTCTGTCTGTCAGAGCTTCCATCCTAGACCAGTTGCTGACCAACCTGAGTTAATGGTGGTATTCTGACTTATTTTCCATCTACACACACAAGACATTATTTTTAAAAGTGATAGTGGCAAGCAGTGAGAGAGGACTCTGAACAGCCTTGCATTAAGTCATGTGAAGATATCAGCTCATGAAATGTTACATTCTGTTAGAGAATAGGAACTGTCGGGTAGCACTTATAACCACACAAGTGATAATGATGATTGATGATGATACACAAATAAATCAAGAACTAATAATTTACCTTTCTTCCTTAGGGCGTTCACTTGTATGTGTTTCATCTGCATTTTCATTTGTTCCATTTTCAGTAACAGCTAGATCAAAAAGATATCAAAGAATAATGTTGAAACCACATTTGTAGTAATCGGCTGCCAACTGACAACACAAAAATTAAATAAAACAATTCTTAAACAATCAAACACATACACACAAACATATACTTCAAAATGATCCCTGAATTTGTTATTGTGTACAAATGTCATTGTATGTTGCAAGGCATTACTTCACCAACAGTGATTGATCTACTGGAATATTATCATGCTGAAGAATCCAACTACTAGTTCTCCTTGTTTCCAGTGGTTTCATTCACAGACATACTTGGGGCACTCGGACACTGTTGATTTATGTGTTACGGTTTCACTGTGTGTTTTCTGAACCAAGGGTAATGTCTACAAGTGAGTCTTCACAAGCAAGAAACAAAATGTGACAAGCATACATCACCCAATCAAGGACATGTTCAACTCTGATGATGCTTTGGATTGAGAATAAATGGCTAGGTTACATCACGGCAGTCAAAGTAACTACCTTGTTGTGTTCAGAAAGCAATGGCAAACTATTGAAATGAAATTGCCTAGTAAATCACAAATAGCCAATAAATGCTGGGATTCATTGCAATGTCCTGTAAACGATATGCAACTAACTGTAACCATCTTCATTCAACCATTAGGTCAAAAAGCTCAAGATTGATGAACAAGTCATCTGATCGTGTACCCCTACTGTCTCATACTCTCAGTAATTCTCTTCAACTCAGCACGAGCTGAGTGTTTTATCATCTTATACAAGTAATTTTCAAAACACACATTCAATTCAATTATTCACAAAGGAATATGTATTTCCAATTTTCCATCTGCACTTAAAGCATGAACATTCCATGTTGCCAACTTCAGCTTTGCTGTTCTTTCCTTGTGACATTTTGTGATTAGACGAATGATGATATACAAGGCATCTTTAAAGAATGTAGTTTGCTGTTGCTTTCATTCCTGGCAGTGACCATACTGGCCGGTGACTGTAGCTATTGTCTCGTTAAAGAGATCCTCTGCCTACCGTCGCAAAACTTGAGACCATAACCAACAACTGTCTGTCGGCTGGGGAGGATGTGCTGTTTTTCAAAACCGTTTTAGGAATTTGAATAACGAAGGCACAATCCATAGACTGTATGATTTATTGCCTGGCACATTTTGCTGCATCTCGTCAGGTTTTAGAAATGTTTTTCACAAGAAACCACGGAAGTCAGGTGGTGGATGGAATTTTGAGGGCAGCCGACAGATAGTTGTTGGTTATGATCTTTAATCTTTGCGACGGTAGGCAGAGGATCTCTTCAACGGGATAATGGCTAGTCAACGGCCAGTATAGTGACTGTCAGGAAGGAAAGCAATGGCAATATACATACATGTCTGTGTGAGCAGGTCAGCATGGCCGAATGGATAAGAACGTGTGTTCTTAAACATCCGGTGTACTGAGCTGAGGGTAGGGATTCAGCCCCTACACTGGACAGTTGGACTAAAACGTTGACCTGTCGTCCTTGACTTTGGGACGTAAATCACAAGTACCTCTGAAGTCGGAGTGGGTTCGCCTGATTGCAAGACCCACTGTTAATGTGGAAAGCTAATCCACACGCAAAATTCAGTCCATCACTGCTGTATGGACTATGCTTGAGTTCAAAGCGAGCAAGCAAAAAAAACAAATGTCTGTGTGTGTATGAGTGTGTGTGTATGAGAGTGTGTGTGCATGCATACACTATTATTCTGCCAATATATTTTGCCAGTTGAGAGACTATCTTTAATGGTATTTTAATAATACATCTGAAGTGATTTCAATTTCTGAGAGTGATATTTTCTAGTGCAGTATATACTGTCCATATTTTTCTTGCATACAAGTATAGACACGGCCAATGTTTGCAACAATCTCATGTTGGGTCCCAACCATGGGATCTTATGTTGCAACATTTGTTTCAGCCTGACTAGAATTCCTGTTGTTTGTGCAGCTCTTATTCCTTCTACATGTATCTTAGATCATGTATTTGCTTGAAGTCTGTTACAGACTCTAGATCTTGTGACATTCTACTGGTTTGTTCTCTGTTACTGACATGAATATATAAGCTCTAGTTTTAATCTCAGATGTACATTTCTATTGCCTAACAGTACATCGTGGGCTTTATTACTTTCTCACAGCTGGGAGAGCAATGCTATGATCATAAAATGGTGCACTGCTGTGGCAGTCTCAGATGAAACCTACAGGCTGACTGACCCCTGATTGTTGATCTGACAGCTCTCAGAGCATGTTTGCTGTCTTTTCCAGAATATATTTCTTTATTAGAGATTTCTAGTGTGAATTAAATCTAATGAGTTTGCATAAAGTGGGTGACAGATTCCAAAATGAAGATTTACGAATCTATGTATTATGTAAAACAAAATGCAGGCAGAAATGAAATTCAAATATAGTTCTCTGCTTTATTGCTTTTGTTTGGAGCTACAATCATCTGGTGTCTGATATTTTTTTTTATTAAATTGCTTCAACTGATATCATTTCTTGCCCAACAAAAATGTTGTTCTGTCTTCCTTTATCTCTCTTGCCAATTATGTTCCCACATAAGGTAATTTTCTCTATTGCATCTCTTCTGTTGATACAACCCATAACATTGGCCTTTTCTCGTTTAAAATAGAGTACTGTACAATTAGACAGCTTTTAAGTCAGCTTACCTTGTGATCTCTTCTTTGTCTTGCAACAACACACTGCTATAATAACAACAAAAATGATGATAACCACGCAAACAGGAATTATAACAGCCAGGTATATTTCTTTCCACACATTGTCATCTGGTAAAACCGTTGATTCTAGTAAAAGGCAAACAAAGAAACACAATTCGGCATTACATTCAAATTGTATACTACACACAAACATGGTAAAACTATGATAGGAGTTTCATTGGCAACAACATGTCAATTTCTATGAATATAATGATGGTTACATTTGAAAGACAGAATCACAATTGTTTGGAGAATACAATATGTATATATGTATACATGTATATACGAGGGTATATCATAAAGTTATGCACCACAATACTGTTCTCAGCTAAAAATAAAGAAAGAAGCATTAAATTTGCACCCTTTCCAGTTTATAATCTCTTAAAGGTGTATACCAGATTGCACCTCTGTAAACCAATTCTAATCACATCACAAAACCTTTGAAAGGGCAGATATTAATGACATACATTACAATCAGAGGATTGGTATAGAATTTTTTTAATCGCAGAAAAAAAACTGTTGTTAACATTCACAAATGTTTGTGTGTATTTTATGGCACTTATGCAGTCAATAGAAGCACGGTTAGTCACTGGGCAGAGAGTTTTGGTTTCTGCAAGTAGAGATATAGAGCTGGCTGATAAGGCGTGTGCTGGACGTCCTGCCACAGCCACCTGCTGGATGTTGTTGGAACTGCTAACATCATGATTCACAGAGAGAGGTGAATCACAAGTCAACAATTGTCCATGCAGCTTTCAATAAGCAAAGGTAGTGCGATTGACATTTTCAGAAACCTGGGATATTAAAGATTTGTGCAAGATGGGTTCTTCGAGCTCTTATAGAGGACCATAAGGCTCAAAGGAAAATAATTTGTTTGGAATTGGAATCACAGAACTCAATCGTCGTCATTGCAGGGTTAGGCCTCACAAGTATCGAGAGAAACTGCTTCTCCTTCACAAAAATGCACATCCTCACACATGTTTACAAACAAGGGAGGCAATCGACACAATGTGGTGGAATGTACTGCCTTATCCACCTTACAGTCCAGACCTGGCACCATCTTTTTGGACCCCTTAAGAGTGCTATCCATGGGACAAAGTTTGAAGACAATGAGGGATTGATTCATGCAGAGAAGAAATGGCTACAAGAACAGGACAAAATGTGGTAAAGATCTCGGATACATGCTCTTGTTTCAAGATGGCGTAAAGCTGTTCAAGTTGACGGGGATTATGTTGAGAAGTAGAAATGTTTGCTGGCACATGTGCATGAACCTTGTGACTAACTTTTATTAGTATGTTATCAATGGTTAAAGAGATGATAATTGTGGTGCATAACTTTCTGGCCTACCCTCGCATGTATACCATAAGTCAAAGATGTTATCTTAATCAATCAGTTGTTTACTGGCAGTAATTTTCTCTATTGTTACAAGTTACACACATATTGATGCCTTCCAATGTTTCTTGAAATGCGAGTGGACTGTTAAATCACTATATAATAAAGTAAAGGACCCTCCTATATACATTGAGGCATACTGGGCATATGGTGCTAGCATAATATCTGTATAGACCAATCAACACTGCAGGGATCATGTGATCAACATCATGCCAGCTGCCTTTACTTCATCAGATATTTTCTGGCACTCAGTTTAGACTTGGTCGACTTGGAGCCCAGGTCATGTTTACACATATGTCTCAATGTGGATTCAAACGCATGATCACCGGGCCAGCAGGCAAGCATACTAGCCACTATACCACCACTGCTCCCAACATCAATTGTTATGCAATAAGGATATAACATGGGATTCTGGTTGCCATCTATTGGTTACACTCCCCTTGTCCATGTCTAAAGAGATGAACCATGCAAAGACAACAGCCAGGAGAGGTTATGGCGTCCTTCACCCACCGATGGTTATCATTGTCATCATCATCAAGTACAATGCCACAAACAATCATGCTTGTCGACATCTTGTCATCTCCAGCTTCTTACCTCTTAGTTTTTCTACGAGCAATATGAAAATCCCCTGTTGGCTTACTAGGACTGAGAAGAATATGGAGAATCCCTAAATAAAAACTACAAGGAGGCAACTAGAAGCTTCTACAAAAGGATAAGTGCAATGAGAACCAGGAGAATCTTTTGACCCAACTGAAATAATTAACAGCGAAAAAGGAGAACCAATAAGTGAACAAAAACAAATCATAATAAGATGGAAACAGTACTTCGAACAACTTCTCAACATTCCATGAGGAGCCACAGGAATCAGGAAACCGACGCAGATGCCACCGAAGAACTAGAACCAGGCATACTGAAAGAAGAAATTGGAGAAGCCATCAGATTAGCCCCATTGAACAAATCACTGGGACAAGATGAAATACCAAATGAACTAATAAAAGCAGCAAGAGAAGTAGGAACAGCATGACTACATAGACTATTCAACTGTGTTTGGGTAGAACAACAACCATGAGACTGGGAAAACGGCTTAATTATCCAAATTTGGAAAAACAAAGGCAGTAAAAGAGACATCACACAATAAAGAGGCATTTCCTTTTTGAGTCATACTGGGAAAATATTTAGCAACATTTTTGAGACAAGATAACAAACTACTATAAGACCCCAGCTGAGCCATTTTTGCTCATGGACAACTTTTAGAAAAATTAATTGAATTTAATGAAACACTCTACTTAGCCTTTGTTGACTAAGAAAAGGCATTTGACAGAGTAGATAGAAACAAGCTGTAGGAAATCCTTAAATTATATGGAGAGAGAGCACACAAAGAGTTAGGAAGAAAATACAACCCGAAATAGGAGAAGAACAATGTGGGTTTGTAGAAGGCAAGGGCACAGTAAATGCTGTGTATATATATACTGAGAACAGTAATTGAGCGTTCTATAGAAGTAAACAAGGATCTATATCTTTGCTTTATTGACTACACAAAGGCTTTCGATAAAGTGAGACTTGTTGACATGATAAGGATGCTTGAAGATCT
Organism: Cepaea nemoralis; assembly: GCA_014155875.1. NCBI lineage: Eukaryota > Metazoa > Mollusca > Gastropoda > Stylommatophora > Helicidae > Cepaea > Cepaea nemoralis. The sequence continues at coordinate 1,577 of JACEFZ010024663.1, read as the reverse complement.
ACAAATTGATGGAAAGGACCTTAGATTTGTAAAAAACATATATTGGGAACAACAAGCTGCCATAAGAATTGATAATGATGTAGTTCAATATCAGCCTATTAAAAGAGGTGTGAGACAGGGATGTGTAATGTCTCCAGATCTTTTTTCCCTGTACAGTGAATATATATTTAGAAATATAGAAAATATGGAAGGAATCAACATTGGGGGACAATACATCAATAACATTAGATATGCAGATGATACAGTCTTGATTGCAGACAATGAACAGGACCTGAAAAATTTAGTAGATGCGGTTGTTGCACACAGTGAACAACTAGGGTTAGAATTAAATTGTAAAAAGACACAGATTATGGTCGTCACTAGGAAGAAGGAAATGCCACAATGTGATATACGAGTAAATGGACATATTCTTAAACAAGTGAATCAATACTGTTATCTCGGCACAGTCATAACATCTGATGGGAGATGCCTTGAATAGATTAGAACAAGAATTGCCATTGCGAAGGTAGCCTTTAGCAAGATGAAAAACATACTGACCAACAAAAAGATATCAATTGAAATGAGAAAAAGAGTGTTGAGATGCTACACAGAACCTATACTTTTGTATGGATGTGAAGCATGGACAATAAGCAGTCAAGCTGATAAACAGCTAATGGCTGTGGAAATGTGGTTTCTGAGGAAAATGCAAAGAATACCATGGACAGACTAGAAAAACCAACGAACAAGTCCTTCAAGAAACAAATGAAGATCGTAAACTGATTAGAGTCATTAGACGTAGACAGTCAAAATTGTTTGGGCATGTTATGAGAAGAAATGAATTGGAGAACTTGGTGACAACTGGCAAGATCGAAGGGAGGAGACCAAGGGGAAGACCTAGAAGCAAATATCTGGATGGCTTGGCCTGGTGGCATGGTCGAGACAGGAACACAGAGCTGATCCACGACTCTGGTGATCGAGTGAGATGGCAGAACATGACCGCCCACGCTTATCGGCATGGCACATGATGCATGGATGGAGCACACATCTAACAAACCTATGTAGAAGCTTATATAACAACAGTGAATGCATGGTGAGAACAACTGGAGGACACTCAGAACCGTTCACCATAAGATCAGGAGTATGACACGGTTGTGTCCTGTCCCCTCTCTTGTTCATAACCTATATAGGCAACACATGTAAAGAAACCAGCCAAACAGAGACCTCAAGAACACAGAAGAAGAACCATCAGCACATTACACATTAAAGACCTCCTATTTGCAGACGACCAAGCACTAATAGCAAAATCAGAAGCTGAATTACAAGACCACATGAATAGTCTAAATGAAGTGTGCAGGGAACATGCTACCAATGCCAAACCTGGCCAATGACAGAAAAAGAGAAAAGAAAAATCACAACAACAGAAATGAGATTCCTGAGAAGAACATGTAATGTATGAAGAAGAGATAAGATCAGAAATGAAGAAATCAGGACTAAAGTGGGGGTTATAGCTGCACTAGATTTTATAAGAAGGCAGCAAGTCAAATGGTTTGACCATGCAACTAGGTACCAACTAACAGTAATACCACAACAAGCAAGAT
>JACEFZ010024662.1:0-16562 GCA_014155875.1 Cepaea nemoralis | reverse complement strand
TGCCCATGGTCTGCCCCCCTCCCTTTCCCCTTTGAGGGCTGACCAGGATCTTTGGCTGTTCTATATGGACCAGCTGGGATGGGGATAACACCACAACAGTGAGAGTCAAACGTCCTAAGAACCCCCGGGAAGGTTAACCCGGTCAACAAATGCCCGCAGAAGTCGGATGTGTCGGCCTAACGGCGCAAGAACGCAGCTCTGCTGTAAACAGGCACAACGCAATCACATCCGGAAAAAAAAACTCCGGATGAACGAAGAAGAAGAAGAAGATATTCAAGTATCACTTGCAAACTGGATTGCTAATAGTGGCAGAGCATTATCAATAGTAGAAGACGACGGCCTGCAACAAGTATTACGGACAGCATTGCAAAATGCTGAATATAAGCTACCTTCCAGCCGCACTATTGACACTATTTAACGAAAGCTACCAGGCGGAGGATACGATCAGACAGGTGTGCATCTTGGAGAACATTAGGCGAGGAGAGGAGTGGGTCAGAGTGCCAGCGGAGCAGTCAGACATGTGCAAAGTTATAATCACATTGAGCCGGGAGTGCAGGGAGTGGCCGGCAGGGGCCACAGAAGTGGAAATTCAGTAACTAATTCAGGATAATGCTCGCCCGGGCGATGTGATTATATACACAGATAGTTCGGTGTTGAGAAGCAGGAGAAGTGCCTGGGGGTTCTTAGCAAAAGCTAATGGTCGCCGTTTGGTGCAGGAGAGCCTAGCATACGATACCACAACATCTAGCTTAAGAATGGAGGTGGAGGCGGTCAGTGCAGCTTTCCGCTGGATGGAGAATACGATACACACACACATCATGGTTGTAACTGACTCAGAAAGCATGCTGAGTAGGGTGAGGACAGGCAAGCTTCCTCCAGAGTGGCTTGCTTCGCTTCGGAAGTCACGGTTGACAAGCATCGTCTTTTCTCCGGGGCATGCTGGTGTGCTGGGGAATGAACAGGCGGACAGATTGGCTGGCTCTGCAAAACCTGATGGAGTATTGATGCATGATTATGCAGACGTGGTTGCGGCCTTGTTGGAGCACGTGTACACCTCGGAGGAGCAAATGGATCACTATGGTCTGGCAAGAATGCGACAACGAAGGGTGACGAGGGGATCTGGCCGACGATCGACGCTCAGAGGAAAGGCGAGACGGACATATAATCAGAATGCTACTGGTACTATTAGTGTTGGAACTCTTCGCTGGCTGCTGAGGATGGGGACGGAGCGCTTATGGGAATGCCCCGAATGCTGTGATGTCGGTTCCTAAATCAATCAATCCGGGAAGGTTAACCCGGTCAACAAATGCCCGCAGAAGTCGGATGTGTCGGCCTAACGGCGCAAGAACGCAGCTCTGCTGTAAACAGGCACAACGCAATCACATCCGAAAAAAAAACTCCGGATGAACGAAGAAGAAGAAGAAATCAATCAATCAATCAATCAATCAATCAATCAACGAAAGCTATTGTGGAATTACTGGCCATTGGATTGCCGATGACTGGAAATTGAAAAATGTTGTTCTTGAATGCGTGAATGTTGTTGAATGTCATTATTCTGACGGTGTTGCCGAGTGATATAAACAGTTAACAATAGACTGGGATATAATGAACATAATTCAGGCTCTAGTTACTGACAATGCCAGAAATATGGTTTCAGCTGTTGATAGAATCGGTTTTACATATATTCCTTGTTTGACTCATAGCTTACAACCGAGCATCTTACATGGATTTAAAGCCGCTGATGCCGAAACATTGTTTGGCAAATGTCGAAAAATTGTCGGACATTTTAAGCATAGTTCTGCAAACACAACCGAGTTGCAAAATTGTACTGAGTCACCATTGTGTAAGCTGCAGCAAGATGTACCAACAAGATGGAACAGTATTTTTATTATGCTACAGAGTCTTCTACAGGGCCAGAGAAGCATTAGCTGTCTACATGCCAGATGAAAAGATGTAATAAAGGTCTAAAACTGTCAGATTCGGACTGGGAGAAGATTTCGAAATATGTCAAAGTTTTGGACTTATTCATGTCAGACCACGATCCTGCTTGGCGGTCAAGATTATGTTTCATGTAGCTGTGTTTCGCCACTGCTGTTATCGTTGACAAAGCATATGACTTTACACGATGATGATCCGGGCTACATAGCTAAATTTAAAGCAGCATGCATTAATAACTTCAGTGAAAGTGTAACTAATATGACAAGTATTGAAATACTACAGATTGCACTAGCACTTGATCCATGCTACAAATACCTGAAGTGTTTGTCAAAAGATGCAAAAGAACGAAGTTGGTCACATATTGAACAACAAATAGCAGCTGATGTTCATGATAAGCAGATGGAGATTGCTGCAACGAATGATACTGACATTGACAATGAAACTATATGTGAACCAAATGAAAAGCGTATTAAGCTATTGGAGTCTGACTCAGACACGGAAGATCATATCGACAGCTCTTCTGATGAATTACTACGTTATAAAATGGAGAAGAAAGTTGCTGAACCGGTTGACCCTCTACAATGGTGGAAACTTAATGAACATCGATATCCAAAACTGGCATTCCTTGCCAAGACCATTCTGTGCATACCGGCTAGCTCAGTTCCATGTGAAAGATAGTTCAGCTCTGCTGGTTATATTGTTAATAAGACGCGCTCGTCACTTGAACCAAATACTGTCAACATACTCGTCTGTTTCCATAGTTGGTTATTAGATGACATATGAATAAGACAATCCAGTGTTATTTCGATTTTTGACAAATACGACTATAATGTGAGTTATGTGACTACAAATGTGACTATTGCTTTAATCGAAATTATCTATTAATTAATCGATAATTTTTCAAAAGTTAACTATTAAATTTAAATTAATCGTTCGCAGCCCTAATATATATCACACTAGCTGACCCGGCCCGGCTTCGCCCAGTCCCTGGCGGGGATCTATCTAACTATCTATCTATCTATCTATCTATCTATCTATCTATCTATCTATCTATCTATCTATCTATCTATCTATCTATCTATCTATCTATCTATCTAACTATCTAACTATCTATCTATCTATCTATCTATCTATCTATCTATCTATCTATCTATCTATCTATCTATCTATCTATCTATCTGTCTGTCTGTCTGTCTGTCTGTCTGTCTGTCTGTCTGTCTGTCTGTCTGTCTGTCTGTCTGTCTATCTATCTGCCTGCCTGTCTGCCTGTCTGTCTGTCTGTCTAGGGGGAGGAGGAGGGGGAGGAGGAGGGAGGAAGGGGAGGAGAAGGGGGGAGGAGAGAGGAGAAGGGGAGGAGGAGGAGGGGGATAAGGAGGAGGAGGAGAGGGAGGAGGAGGAAGAAGGAGGAGGAGGGGAGGAGAAGGAGGAGGCGGGGGAGGAGGGGAGGGGGAGGAGGAGGGGCGGAAGGAGGAGTAGGGGATGAGGAGGGGGGAGAGGGGAGGAGGAGGGGAGGGGAGGAGGAGGGGAAGAGGGGGAGGAGGAGGAGGAGGGGGAGGAGGAGGAGGGAGGGGAGGAGGAGGAGGGAGGAGGAGGGAGGGGAGGAGGAGGAGGTAGGAGGAGGAGGGGGAGAGGGAGGGGGAGAAGGAGGGGGAAGGGGAGGATGGGGAGGAGAGAGGGGGAGGAGGAAGAGGGGGAGAGGATGGGAGAAGGAGGATGAGAGGAGGAGGAAGAGGAGGAGGAGGAGGAGGAGGAGGGAGGGGCGGGGAGGAGCGGAGGAGGGGGGAGGAGGGAGGGAGGGGGAGGAGGAGGTGGGGAGGGGGGGGAGGAGGAGGATTATAACGCATATGCCTGTAGATAACTGTAGCGAAAAGGTCCACCTATTTGAGAAATATGCAACAATTTTACATATATAGCAATGCTATTAAAAGTTATGTCCCCTCGCTATATATAAATCATAATGTAAATTAAAATATTAAATAATATTAAGTAAATAATTGTTTATACACTAACAAACTATGACAGTTGGCAGCAGCGGAATGAGAAGAAGACGTTTAGAAAATTTCATCTCAATCGGATGGACCGTTCGTTATGAACGCATAAATAACATACAGACAGACATTGTATTTTATATTTTATAGATGAGGTGAATAAGTAAATGAATTATGTTGTGTGATTTCTGCAGTATGTACCTGACAAGATGCAGAGAAATATACCAGACAATAAATCGTGCAATCTATTGTTTGCGTCTTCGTTATTCAAGTAAATAATTCATTCATTCAGTAGCATGTCCTTTGCAGAACCGCGCTCCCATAACAACCTTTCGGAAAACTTCTCGGTCATAAGCAAGATGTCCTACGTCTGATACATCCATCTGGAGATCATCTGCCACATCCTGCACTCATCTTCTATTTGGCCTTCCTCTTCCTCTCTTCCCAGGCATATACCCCTCCATTATTGTTCTCTCCAAACTTTCGTGACGTTTCAAGTGACCGAAATATTTCAATTTTCTTTGTTTTATCATCTTTAATAGCCAACTTTCTTCAATATTCAACTCTTGTCTCTACTGGTGAGATCTTCTGCCTATCGCCGTAGAGTGCAGACCATAATCAACAACAATCTGTGGGCTGCTCTCACACTCCATCCACCACCTGCTTCCATGGCTTTACGTAACCCTGTTAGGAGAGAGAGAGAGAGAGAGAGAGAGAGAGAGAGAGAGAGAGAGAGAGAGAGAGAGACAGACAGACAGACAGAGAGAGAGAGAGAGAGAGAGAGAGAGAGAGAGAGAGAGAGAGAGAGAGAGAGAAACGACTAAACGAGTATGCCCAAGGGTGTCCCGTAGGCTAACAGAAGAAAGGAGGCGTCGCGTCTTACATTTTCTTTTATAGGGGGTAACCTTACCCCGCTAACCGAAAAAAAAAAAAAATAATGCTTTGGATAATTATGTTAAACACATAGTCACGTGGGGACTTCTTATCGTTCATTTATTCACTTCATGCTGTTTTTTTTTTTTCATTTCCGCAGACCGCTGGGGGATACTGGAGATACATTTTTCAAAAGTTTTCAAACTGTAATTGATTTAAACACTTTTATTGCCACTATTTTTATCTTCTGGCTTTGTACTCGCTATCACCAGTGTAACAATATCTTCTCAATGAATATCAATATATTTTTCTTATGAGTCTTTTGTCGTGTAGGATACAAATGTTTTATAACAAAGGAATATGTGGGTGGTGAGGGGTGCGGAGGGATGGGGATAATAATAATATAATATCTAATACAGATCGAAGAAGGCAGTAAAACAACGACTATAATACAAACACACGCCCCATGTAGCGAGCGACACTTACTACAGCGATGAAGACAAAGGCGAACGTGATGACAACCTTGCAGACACGTTAAACACTGTCAGTGAAACAGATAAACTTATTGTGATGGGTGACTTCAACGCACATATAGGATTTATAGGCACAAGAAGTACACCGTGGGATGAATGAATGCATGGGGCTATTCAGCGGCGCAGAGACGGAATGTAATAGCAATGGTGAACTCCGAACAAGGACTAATAATAACAAATAGTGTTTTATTTTTTCAACATCGTCGCTGTCACACCAAAACGTGGTATAAATGGAACAACATATATCGAGCTTCTCAAATTGATTTTATACTACTCAGGAAATCAGACAGAAGACTACTTTGAAGAGCACTCCCAAATACAGATAATGATGATACTGACCACAAACCTTTCTAAATAAAATAAAAGTATTCAACATGCAGGACAAGAAACCGGTAGCCAAAAAGTACAAAGTACAATTTGGTTTTAGGAAAGGTAAAAGTTGCACTGATGCACTATTCACACATAGACATAGGTGTGTGTGGGTGGGGGTGTTTGGGGGATGGTAGGAAGTGTGTGGGTGTTGGTGGGTAGTGGGTTGTGAGGGTGGTTGGATGGGGAATGTGTCTGTGGATGGGTGAGCGATGTGAAGGTGAATGGGTGTGTGGGGGAGTGTATAGGGGGTGTGGGGATGGGTGTGTGATGGGTATGGATGGGTAGGTGTGTGGGGGTGGGGGAAGTGTGGGTGGGTGGAAGATGTATGTGTAGGTGGTGGGGGTGTTTGTGCGTGTGTGCAGGGATGTGTGTGGGTGAAAAGATGTGTGGGTGTGGGTGGGGAGATGTGTGTGGGTAGGGGATGTGTGTGTGTGTGTGGGTGATGGATGGGTGTGTGAGAGAGGGGGTGTGTGTTGGTCCTAACACTGTCAATAGACTACTCGTCCAAGAGATTGACAGATTAACGAAAGGCGAAGATGATAAGAAAGAACGCCCTCCTATTCATATGATAGATGTGCATAGTGATCGTTCTCAAAAATGTGCACTGAAAATCAGAGTTCCGGTCAAAGAACACCCCAGGGTATGTTATGTTTGAATGTGGTTAAAACATATATATATACGGGGGTAGAATAATCTGGTCGCCGTGGTGCCTGGCGCTTGAATTTTTAAATTCAATTCTAGAAATATTTTTAAAAAAATATTTTGTCTCCTATTAGACGTGTCCATTATTTGTGTTAAAAATGAGTACCGTATATGTTTTTGTTGTGTGCTTGTTTCTGTGTATTGTGAAATCAAATAATAAACATGCTATTATAACATGTTTGCCCGAGGAAGGCTAACCTCATTTAAAAAATGCCCGCCGAAGACGGAAGTGCCGTACTACGGGTGGCAAAATAAAAATTGGCACTATGCAATTACGTCCGAGTGAAATGTCTTTCGTGCTAGGAACAGCTCTGACTACCTAGTTTTCCGAAAGCCCCTCGTGGCCGGAACAGTTCTGACTAAGGTAGTTTCCGAATGTCCGTCGTGCCCGGAACAGCTCTGACGGGCACAACGACAAGCACATGTCCGAATCGACAGCTCGCTGAGTGGATACCATCTTCAGTCCGACCATCCCTGGTTTGTGCGGAGAGCGACCTGTAGCGAACGAAAGGCCTAATATATTGAAGTGAGGAATTAAAGCAGCCATGAGCAGGACGTGGTGATTCCCTCGGTGAGACCAGCACCAGAGCGCTATGCTGTCGGCTCTGCAACTATGGAAGCCTCCCTTGGATGGCGGATAATGCCCATGGACTGTCCTGCCTTCCACTGAGGTCTGATTGTGAAGCTCTCGACCGTTCTAATTTGACCAGCTGGGATGTAAACGGCACCAAAAAAGTGAGCGTCTCCAAGGAATGCAACCTGGTCAAAAATGCACGCTGAAGTCGGATGTGTTGGCCTAAGGGTTTCAGCCCAAGGGTGCTTAACTTGGACTCAACGAAATCACATCTGAAAAACCACTCCGGATGAACGCAGAGGAAGAAGAAGAAGTAAATCACAAGTATATACTTGCGTATGCATTTAAGATAACTAACAATACATCGATGTAACGTACGTCTCCCAAGTGGCTAGGATTCCGCGCTTTCACCGCGGCGGCCGGGATTCGATTCCCCGCTTGGGAAGCTAATTTTTTTTTTCTTTACTTCGTTACTTCTCTTTATCACGTGAATCTTACAGTGGGTGCTATTTCTTTTCCCTACATCTGTCTTATTGTATTTCTCGTGTTAAATCTGAAAGACTGATAACTTCTTCTTCTGAGCGCTCAGTTCATGATCTGTGTGGTGACCAGAACCTCTAGATTGATTTTGCTTTGCACACCACTTGGCAAAGTGCTTCCCATTTGGTAAGTATCGCTTGTTGAAGCGACATCTTTAAAGCCAGAACTCTTGGTTAGCATGTCATATTTAGTTCACTAAGTGCCTCTTCTTGAGAGTTTCTGGATTTCTTTGCTCTTTGCCATGATATGTTTTGTTTTTGTTTTGCTCCCTGGCCTTGAACTCTAACTTAATCCACACACGTGCTACTACTTCTAATGCAGTGGAATGATTTTTCCGGGTGGATTAGCTTCCCCTATTACCAGTGTCCCTCACCATCAGGCGAACCCACTCCGACTTCAGAGGTACTTGTAGTTCACATCCCCAAGTCAAGATCGTAAAGGCATTTTAGTCCAATTGACAGGTGTAGGGGTTGAACCCGTTACTTCAGCATCAGCACACTGCATGTCCAATCCAATCCAAATTTTGGTACGAGTACCCCCTTTCAGCCTTCGGGTTTCGACTTGGCTATGTAGGGTGTCTATGGTGTAGCTTGAAGTTTGTCTTTCGTACTTTGGGCTGCTTGTTGTCAGCTTCCCGGCTTCTGATGTGTTGATTGCGTTCGTTACTTTCTTGATGAGGATTATTATGTCTGGACAGAGTCGCGCACTTGTTGAGGCCTGGAGTAATTGGGTACCCACCCCGTCATATGGTGCTGTTGTCGTCGCTCCTGGTGTCCCTCCTATTTCCCCGTCGTGAGTTGCCTTCGAATCTTCTCGGCGTTCCGCCAGTCGGATCTTGGTGGTGATCGATATCGTTCTTCCTCTGTTGCTTCTTCTTCTGTTTGTGCTCTTGCATCCTCTGGTTCGGGTGTGGCTGTCTGGGTCTTGGTCTGGAGCAGGTCGAGCATCTCATGAAAAGTGAAAAGTGTCTTGTATTTTAAGTAGCTGTTCATCCGTCTTAGCCTTTATAGCAGCCATTCGAGCGACATCCTGCTCAATCTTCTGCTGAACTTGCTTCGTTTCGTCCAGGATGCGCTGTGCGGCTGTTATCTGTATTTCTTTTCTTTTTCTTCCTCCATGTTGTTGAGCTTTGATAGCAGGTGCGAAAGGCATAAACAAAGAACCCGATACCTATCATCATACCACAAGAAATTTAAGATAAGTATTCGTTCATGAAGGCTAATAGATAAGTATTCATTCAGAAAGGCTAATAGACTAACAATGGCTGGGGAATATAGAAAGAATGTAAGATAATAGGGAAACAAAACTCGCTTACACTCAGGAAATAAATGACCGTAGACCCCGAGGTAGACCAAGAAGACAGTGGAGAGATAATATATATATACAGACCTACAAGCACTTGGAATCAACGACTGGCAAGAGAAGGTCAACCAGAGAGACGAATGGAGACGGATTGTACCAGCAGCAAAGAATCTCAATGGCTCGGAACGCTGAAGAAGAAGAAGATTCGTTTGTGCTATGTGTGTGTTGTTTAGTTATTGTTGTCCCGATAATGATGACTTCAGCCGAAACGAACGCCTGTACCTGTGTGATCTTCGTTTGTTGAGCTTTCCATAGTCATATTTTGTGTTTTTATTCGAAGTCCAGTATAAGCTCGGCAGCAGCAAACTCCCATTTTCGATACCAAAGAGATGAAGTCTGTGATTTTCACTTACGGACTGAATGGCTATCTGTTCATCAGCTAGCTAATTAAGTAACTAACTAACCAAATAGTCAGCCAGCCTAACAGCCAGCAGAAACCAACTTGCATATTGTTACCGCTATATGTTTATTTGCCAGCTCCGTGGCGAAGGTGTTACGGACGCAGTTCGTAATCCCACATACCCGTGCTCGAAACACGGCTGTGGGCCATTTAGAAGTAGACCGCTCTGCGTTGTTGTTTTACAAAATGGTATGGGTGCGTTCGGAAACCAATGAACGTAGACTTGTCAAGAGATCACACCAGCGAAAATTGCTGGTGTTGACTGCGACGTCCTGTAAAGAAGGATAGGCAACGAAATTAACATTTGTTTGCCTACTCCTGTAGAATAATGATATTGTGAACTGAGATCTGATTTATTTAGTTTATTACAACTTTATGTAAACTGTTAAGGCGACAGCAAAACCTAACCAAAATAAAAAAAATAATCTTCTCAAGCGGGGAATCAAACCCCGGCCGATTGATATCCGATTCTGTTTAAATTGCATTTGTCTTCTTTGTTTATACCTTTCGCTTCTTTCTTTCGCTAGAAATGATTGCTTATATCTGCAATGTTGCCTCTTATTTAAAGTACCCACTAACTAACAGAGTGACTAACTATTTAACTTGTAACTAACTATATAGTCCAAATCAATACACATAATAAAGCCCAGAACCTCGGTGGATGGGAAAACACACAGACATTACGTAGGTGTCATGGTCTTATATGACATATGTAAGGAAGAATGTAAGTGCCGGTATGTAGGCGAGAGTCAGTGTAAGCATGACTGAGGTAAAGGGCAGTAAGAGACGCCACGGCTTGGCTAGCGGACGGTCAGGCAAGAATCCCGTGAATAGAGCCACGTGATGTGGGAAGGTCAACCAGGAGAGAGGCAGTGTGTGTGAGGCAGCGAATAGAGACGGACGTGTGGAGATCTAGAGAACGCTAGAACGATAGAACGATAGTAGTTGTGACGGATAAATGGAGATGAACGTTGTGTAGTGATATTCGAGGAATGTACTAACTGTGCTATGTGCGGGATGATGTGAAGTTGTGATTGTGAATGATCATGCGGGCGACAGTGTAAAGATCGCCATTGTGAGCTAGCGCGTGGCTGTTGGTGGTGAACGATTGTTTGAGCGTGAAGTGCGACTATGGTGTCAGCCTGTAATATATATTGTAATAAATGATTGTTCAGGAGATAGCTCCTGCCAGTTTCCGATTGCATTCATGTGTTCTTAGTAGATGTGTTGTAGATGTTGTAATTTGCCTGTCAAAGTCCAGCGAGCTAGACAGAGCTACTAAGTAGGACTCTGACAGGTATAATGGTGTCAGAAGTACACATGAACCACATGCTCATGTAGAACGCACAAAAGAACGCTACGTTTGTAAAGAAGAAGAAGACCTATTCCATAATATAGTAGAAATTGTAAATGAAAGATGTGTTAATAGAGTCAGAACGAAAATAACATCATTTCTTTCCACAGCAGGTTTCAATTCTACAAAGCGACCGACGTAACCAGACCAGGTCAGCGGTAACCATCACGAGAATCACGTTCCTGTACATCAAGCGTTCGAGTAGTCAGCAGATAAAGATAAGTTGATTAGTTTTGATTGCTAATTACCCAAATCTGCATTCTTTGATTTTCTTGTGTAAACATCATCATTAGTAGAGTTAAACATCAAGTAACAGAAAATGTTCAGTAGTGAAGACAGTTCAGATGATGAATCAGATCATTGGGGCACAAAACATTACAGAAAGTTGCACGATTTTTTCCAACGTACATATGCACGAGACATAGAAAATTGTAACAGACAACATAACCTAATACGTGATTGGACACAAGAATTTGAGAAGAAAATGCAAGACTATAAAATTCCAAAAACTCGCTGGTATGTATGGTATAGTAGATACGTACCAATAGATGGAAAACAAGTACGGAAGATCATACCAGATATACGTAAGGAAGACTATGAATATTACAAAACACACATATTAAAACACTATCTAACCTCTTGTGAGACTCTAAACGTAGAAATACATCATGTGAAACCAGCCACAGACAAGTCATTCACCCAGTATATAAGTGAATTAGAAGAATCTTTCAAAAAACTAATATTGGTAATTAAACATTCAGATGACAATCTAGGAGTAATAAATTTCTTGCTTATAGAAAAACTAAAAGCAACACTCCCAGCAGAATGCGGAAAATATTTAGAAGAACATAAGAAAGAGCCTATCAAAAACTTACTAGAAAAATGCCGCGAATACTACAACCAAAGTATAAACCTGGTTAAGAACACTCAACAGAAAAGTACTGTGAAAGCAACGGCATCTGCAGCACAGATTGTCAAAACAAATCACAGAAAACAAAACCAGTACTGTGCAAATGTTTGTTGTTTGTCCATCAAGAATGATGATGACCATTCATTTCATCCAGTGGGGTTGAAGGTGTGGAGCCGTGGGTTCTAAGATGGCTGATAAGGCCTATTTTGGCTCGAAATGTTCTTTGACAATGTGGACAAAGAATGCTTGACGTCTCTGGAGGAGGATTTCCTGCAGTGGTTTTTCTGTCCTGCCTTTTCTTCACAGCTCTTGCAGTCCTGGTTGCCTCACATATAACTGCACCTTTGCGCAATGATGCACGCCACGAATTTCGGTCTCTGGCTGCAGCCTCCCAGGTGTCATGATGAATTCCAAAAGCATTCAGTGAAATTTTCAGAGTGTCTTTAAAACGTTTCCTCTGGCCACCTTGGGAGCGTTTACCACAACGCAGTTCGCTGTAAAAAATTCGTTTAGGGAGCCTGTGATCTGGCATGCGAGTCAAGTGACCAGCCCAGCGAATCTGATTCTTCATCAGTAGAGTGTGGATACTGGGCATGGATGCTCTTTCTAGGACTTCAGTGTCTGGAATCTTGTCTTGCCATTTAATCTTCAGTAGCTTCCTTAGGCAGACTGTGTGGAAGTGGTTTAATTTCCTAGCGTGTCGCTGATAAACAGTCCAGGTTTCACAAGCATATAGCAGTGTGGATAATACAACTGCTTTGTAGACTTTTAGCTTTGTTTGCAGGCTTATTCCAGTTCTGTCCCATACATTCTTGTACAGTCTGCCAAAGGCTGCACTGGCCTTGGAGATTCTTGCATTCACTTCGTCATCGATTGTGGCAGCTTGTGACACGGTGCTGCCAAGATAGGTAATTTGTCCACAACACTTAGTCTATGATCATTCACTTTGATATTCGGCACAGTGTGATTATTCCCTGGAGCTGGCTGGTACATAACTACAGTCTTCTCCAAGTTGATATTGAGCCCAAAGTTGGCACAGGCATGTGAGAAAGCTGAAACATTATGTTGCATGTCCGCCTCTGAGTTGGCGTATAGAGCGCAATCATCAGCAAACAGGAGCTCTCTGACTGTGCACTGTCAATTTTGGTTTTAGCTTTCAGCCTTCTGAGATTGAATAACTTTCCATCCATACGGTAGTTGATGTCTATTCCAATGTCGTCGTTCTCGAAGGCATTCATCAACATGGCTGAAAACATGAGGCTGAACAGTGTTGGTGCCAGGACACATCCTTGCTTCACTCCATTGGTGACAGGAAAGGGTTCAGACAGCTCACCATTTTCCTGTACTCTTGCCTGCATGCCGTCATGAAATAGCCGCCACTATTTGGACAAACTTTCGTGGACAACCATATTTTGCCATAATCTTCCACAGTCCTTCGTCATGCTGACTGTATCAAAAAGCCTTGGTAAGGTCAATGAAAGTGGAGAACATTTCGCAGTTCTGTTCCTGACATTTCTCTTGCAGCTGCCTTGCAGCAAAAATCATGTCAACAGTTCCACGTTCTTTTCTGAAGCCACATTGACTCTCAGGAAGAAGACCTTGATCGAGATGGGCTGTGAGGCGATTTGAGAAGAATTCTGGCGAGTATCTTCCCTGCAATTGAAAGCAAGGAGATGCCTGGGTTTTCCTGTTAAATTCCAGAGAGGAGACTGGACTCAACAAGCACATTTTTAAAAACTTATTTATCTTTTCGGGATTATTGACTGATTTTGGGTCTACACCCCTTTCTCTTCGCCCCCCCTTTCCCAAAATTATCTTTTCACTCTCTCTTTTATTCCCTAAAAACATATCCGACAACATTCCCTTTAAAACGATAAGATAAAAGATTTATTATAAAAAAACATGTCGGGTGTATGTATGGATTTTGTCTAGGGGTATTTTGTATGTTTTTTTAGTGTGGCTGCCAGTTAAGATGTTGATAGATAGTCTCCGTGGTTTCTCTCGTCTCTTCTCTAAAGCTAGGGGTACAGGACAGGGACTTTGATACAGAACGGTTTTCCCCTTTGGACAGCTCCGTCTGTTGAGTCGGTAGATATATCCGTTTTTTGTAATGAAAAATGTTCACCACTTTTTTGAATGTTTTTAAACCCCGATCCCCATATGCTGTCAGCGTACAGAATTTTCCCTTTTTCCCTTATAGCGTTCTTTAATTCCATCTTGGAAAAACACATCGAGTTTCTTTTGTTCTCTATTTTTGTCCTGAAAACAGTTCTACACTTAATTGATTAGGCACTTTGTTCCCCTTTTGCAACTCTTGATAAGGGAGAAAATTGGGAGTTTTTTCCTTTAGTTTTATGATTTAATTTTCATTCTCTGCCCTCCTGACTTATTAAAAAGCCTTTTTTTTCCCTTCCCTTTCTTTTTGCACAAGTGTCGTGCGTTAGACTTTAAATTTGCTTTTTTCGGGGGTTATAAAACACTGGGTGATCTTGCCCCACAGCCATCTGTGTAATCTCTTAGTTGATAAGTCCCCCCACTGGTATGGAAACCGGGTATGAAAAATTTTTAAAATGAAAATCTGGGGCCTGTTTCCTCTTCCTCCTATGTGAGTGTCTTTTCCTCCAGCCGAAATGAAAAGGTTTCCCAAAAAAAAAAAACCCTCGAAATAGGATAAAAGTTTTACCTAATCTTTCTTATTTATTCCTAAAAATGGGAAAACAATGATAAATGCTATTCACGCACATCTTTACAATCCTAAACTATATCTAATTTTCTTTATACCTTTTTTAGGCATCTATTTTCCCTGGAATCGAAAAAAAAACCACTTAGCGAATAACACACAAATTCCCCTATTCCCATCATTGGGGGACTTTGTATTTCTATTCCCCAACAAGGAAAATATTTTCCTTAAATCAGTTTTTGGGAAAACACATAAATTTTCACAAAGAATTGCCCCCCTTATATTCCCGCATTTGTGCCGCATAGTCCTTGAATTGGGGGACCCCTCGCATTTAGACTGCATTACTTGTTTTAAATGGAAAATTCCAGCCTTGGGAAACTTTTCCCTTATTTTTACGTTTAGAAAAGCCCAAACTGCTATCCAATAATACTCTCCGCTTTTTTGCAAAAACCCAAAATTTCCACTCGGCAGTTACCCGTGTGTTGGCCTCATTCTGGGTCTTGACCTAGAAAAAAACACATGCGCCCTGGTCAATTTCCTTTTTTTAACCCCTTTTTCCCACCTGGTTTGTCGGGTTTTACAGCGTCCATTGGGAATCGTTTAAATCTTCATTTTTCAATAAGAGGCCCCCCCCTTAAGAGATTAGACCCCGTCGAATCTTTTCTTTACGAGTTTGATTCCCTGATCCAAAAACCCCAATCTTCTTCCTCCGGAGCGAATTTTCTGGATAAAAAAAATTTCTCCTACATTCCCTTAACCCAAAATATTCCACTGTGAAGTCCCGTTACAGCAAAAAAAGTCCATCAACCCTCCATCGTGCGTTGAGCTTTTGCCTAAGTCGCTATTAACATTTTAAAGGTTTATGATTGATTGGGTCCTCCAAAGGCTCACTTCCCTTTTCCAGTAGGCGCTCTAAGACACCCCCCTATACTACTAACGACTTTAAAAATAGTGTTGGCTCCTCGCTCCTTTACGTTCAGTCGACCTACTTTCGATTGCTCAGCGACGGCTCACAATACAAAAGGATTTTTCCCATCCTGATTGTAACACTGCTTCCATGTCCTCGGTTTTCCCCGGCTTTTCCTCGGGGGATTTTCCCGCCCGTCCTCGTCGGACCGAGGTCTTTTTCCCCCAAAACCCTCTGGACTTTTCCCTTCCAGGGACCCTTGGGGCGATGTTGTATATGGTCACCCAAAATTTTTGGGTTGGGCCCTGGGTAATTCTCGCTTTTCCCGACTTTTACCACCCCTTCTAAACCCGGGGGTTTCCCGGGTTTAAAAACTTTCACTCTTGTCCTTTCCCGGGACTTGTGATTTCCCCCCTCCTTTTCTTTTTGGGTAAATCTGACCTATCCCGTACTGTCCCATGGCCCTCCTATGTTGTACTGGCGTCTTGGTCTTGTTTGGGACTGGTAACCCTTTTTTCCTAATGGCTGCCAAACACCAAAAGTGCGAAGCTTTTTCTCCCGGATCTCTCCTCAATTTCCTAATGAGATGTTAGGGAGATTTTTTTTCTCTTTCCCCCCGATTGTTTTTGTAGAGTTTCTGGAACAACCCCTTTTCCCCAGGTAAGGTCCTTTCCATCCTACTTGGAAAATATTGGTCTCTGCCCGGAATCCACACTTCCACTTTGTCTTCCCTTTAAGAGCAGTTTTACTTAATTGGCTTGTTGGGTGGTTTCTTCTCTGGCATCCGAACAAGACTTCATCCCCCGGCCCTACATCTCCGGGCATTTTCCCGGCCAGCCCAAAAAATGGCCGGATATTTGCTGCAAAGGGCTCTTGACACCCAAAATGGGGATTCTCGCCTATGATGGTCCACTCTGAAGAATGTTAGGGACGGGGGTTTTTGGAAACCAAACCCCCTCTTAAACAGGTTATCTCCCCTTTCCCCGCTCTCCCATAGAGTAGTTGATTCTTCAGAAAGTACTGTCCCCGTTCTGGTGGCTCAGCACTTCTTTGCAGTTCCGTAGCAAGGAGGCAACGTAGTATCCTTCCCCTGGGCAGTATGCAATTCTCCTCCCCTGAGTTGTCGCATAGGGTCTCTGCCTCTTTTTCCTTTCCCCTTTAGATCCACTGAAATACTGTTCCCTTGTAGGAGGGTGTTTGGGCATCCCCAAAAAGCATATTTCGTGCCAATGATATTGGAAATAAGGAGTAAAAAAATACAGCAGCTGGAATAATGCCCGTGGGCGTACTGGATTTTAAACTCCACCTTGGCGATTGGCAGCGTCATGGTAAAAGCACTCCCATTGGGGCGGCCCCGTAATTTTCTTAAATGGGTCCCCCCCCCCTAAAGGTTTGGGTCTGGGCCTTTAAACCAAAGGGCCCCGGGCGG
>JACEFZ010024661.1:0-12817 GCA_014155875.1 Cepaea nemoralis | reverse complement strand
TGATGACAGTCATCATAATCATAAACATCATAATCATGATTTTTTTAAAATCATTATCATTACCTCATCGTCACCATGATCACCATCGTAAGCATCATCATAATTATCCTCATAATTATCATCTCATCATTAATTATATACTGGATCTGTTTTCTGTCAGGTCTTAGTCAGATATGACTGAGCTAGCATATGACAGTAGGCGGTACTACTTGCTTTCTGTCAGCAAGGAATGTTGGGCGGGGCTCACCAAACACGACAACCCACATTGTGCCAACGGCTTCGGGTGGAGGAGCGTCATTGGGAGGTTATAAGTCTTATCCTGGAGCGAGGAAATGCAACCTAACGCTAAATGTCATGGCAGGTCAGACCAGGTCCTAGTCTTTGTTCGGCAACTGATCTAAGATCAAAGCTCCGACAGGCGGACAGTTAAATCATTGCTTTGTTAATACGGCAGCCAGTCTCTGCAGCTGGTATATTTCCAGACGTATTGGTGTCACCTTTCCTCTAGAGTGAACAAGGCAGGCAGAGAGAGAGAGGGATCATACTGCATAGGCAACACAACACATGGTCTCTACAATTAGTCCAGGCTTCGTGCTATGGAGAGGTATACGTCCATCTAAGGTCTGGTTGTAGTTATGCCTTTTTGAAGCAGAATATAACAACCTATCATCTGTCAAGTTTGCCAAGTGCCAGTAGTTGAAGCACAATGTAACAAATTATCGTCAAGACGGCAAGGTGCCTGTGCAGTGTTATTCAGAGGTGATGGGCGTTGTCCATGCTGAATGATGTTGTCCATGCTGTAAGACATTGTCCGTACTGTAAGATGTGGTCCATGCTATAAGATATGATGAAACATTGTCCAGGAGCATAGAGCACAACCCACCTCGTGTTTGCGAGATGTCCGCATATAGTAGGCGATCACATGTGAGGGGATGATGTTCTCCAGCACAATCTTGTTGATGGCAGCCATCATCTTCACCTGCAGGAACAAGTATACAAAATTTGTTGGTTGGTCATTTTGTCTATAGAACAAATCTTGTACATAAGCATACAACCTTCATTGTCTGGTCATTTTATCTACATAACAAATCCCCTGCACATGTATACAACATTGCTTGGTAATTTTATCTATGAAACACATCTTCTACAGAAGTTGACAATATTGCTAGGTCATTTTATTTATAAACAAATTTTCTACACATGTATTCAACAACTCTTGGTCATTTTATCTATAGTACACATCTTTTAGTAAAGATTACATGCTTCATTGACCATTATATCTACAGGACGATTCTTCTACACAATTATACAACATTGTTGACCATTATATCTACAGGACGATTCTTCTACACAATTATACAACATTGTTGACCATTATATCTACAGGACGATTCTTCTACACAAGTATACAACATTGTTGACCATTATATCTACAGGACGATTCTTCTACACAATTATACAACATTGTTGGCCATTTGATCTATAGAACAAATCTTTTATAAAAGTAAACAAACATGACTGCTTGGTCATTTTATGCATAGAACACATCATGTACACACAGAGATCGTAGATCATTAATAATCTTTTAGTACTTCCTGCATTTTGTTTTCTTTTCTTAGAATTTTCTCTAGGAATGTGTCATGAAGCCTGTGGTGTACAACTGCTTGATTCTATACCTAGATGTACCTGCACTTGTATGTGTACCTAGCAGATATACCCGTACATGTATGTGTACTTAACTGATATACATGTACTCTTATTTGTACCTCGATGATACAGTATTCTACTGGCGGTACTTTTAAGTACCACTCACTTCAAATGGCTATATTTTTACAATCTGATCACGAATCCTGACGGTACTTAAAGGTCTATCTAAAATAACATTGCTTGTTTCCCAGGTAGGTGGCGTGAATGTTTGGAAGCGATCTGGGCATGCGCAATACATTTTCTTTGTGTTTCAATTGAGTTATAGATAAAATAATTCAGGATACAAAGGGTTAAACAACTATACACAAATGTGCACCTAGTCGCTACCTGTACACACACATGTACATATTTCTTACTTGCTCTGTCTCTCTCTGAAACTGCAGTTTAAACAGATGGCCCAGCCTGTTGGCGTACTCCATCTGTCGGTCCAGGAAGTGCATGGTTGCCAGCATCACGCTAATGTAGATGGTGGTCTTCACACGTAACGATATACGAGCTTCTCCCAGCCTGCAACAGTTGGCACAGTCACATCAGAAAACATGTGTATTGTAACGTAACATCAAGGTTTGGGTGCCGATGTGTGGTTCTCCTCCAACAATTGGCACAGTGACATCAGAATACAACTTTATTGTAACGTAACATCAAGGTTTGGGTGCCGATGTGTGGTTCTCCTCCAACAATTGGCACAGTGACATCAGAATACAACTTTATTGTAACGTAACATCAAGGTTTGGGTGCCGATGTGTGGTTCTCCTCCACCAATTGGCACAGTGCCATCAGAATACAACTTTATTGTAATGTAACATCAAGGTTTGGGTGCCGATGTGTGGTTCTCCTCCACCAATTGGCACAGTGACATCAGAATACAACTTTATTGTAACGTAACATCAAGGTTTGGGTGCCGATGTGGGGTCCTCCTCCAACAACTGGCACAGTGACATCAGAATACATGTTCAATGTCATTCACCCTTGACTAACTACTGGTCCACTCAAACATAACTAACTACTGTTCCACTCACACATAACTAACTACTGGCCCACTCACACATGACTAACTACTGTTCCACTCACACATGACTAACTACTGGCCACTCACACATAACTAACTACTGGCCCACTCACACATGACTAACTACTGGCCCACTCACACATGACTAACTACTGTTCCACTCACACATAACTAACTACTGGTCCACTCACCCATGAATAACTACTGATCCACTCACACATGACTAACTACTGGCCCACTCACCCGTGGCTAACTGCAGACAGAATGGAGTCGTACTCATCAAACACTGGTCCCCTGGCTATGTGAATGAGGAGGTTGATGACGATGAACATGGAGGAGAGGAAGAGGAACTTGGTGACACAGTTGACCTGGATGAAGGTGCTGTAGCTCGTGAAGGCCAACAGGAAGCACAGCAGGTAGTACTGGGGACATATGAAATACTGGAGGTAATACTGGGGACATATGAAATACTGGAGGTAATACTGGGGACATATGAAATACTGGAGGTAATAGTAGGGACATCTGAAATACTGGAGGTAATAGTGGGGACATATGAAATACTGGAGGTAATAGTGGGGACATATGAAATACTGGAGGTAATAGTGGGGACATATGAAACACTGGAAGTAATAGTAGGGACATCTGAAATACTGGAGGTAATACTGGGGACATATGAAATACTGGAGGTAATAGTAGGAACACATGAAATACTGAAGGTAATACTGGGGACATATGAAATATGTAAGGTAATACTGGGACATACGCTGGGCTGCAAATAAAAAAATTAAAAGTGTGATAGAAATTACAATAACCAAGTTATTGTCTGGCAAATGTGGTAATGTTGTTGTTAATGAAGTCAGGAGTGTTAAGCATATGAAATTACAGTGCAGACGAACATGGTAACGTCATACGGACAGTTTAAAGATGATCGACCCACTGTTGACATGCGTCAAAGAGTGGCAGCGTTCTGTTATCCTTTGTTTGAACTGTGAAGCGGTGAAACCTGTAGACATTCATGGGTGAATGAAGGTCCAGCATGGTTATGCATGCCTTTCAGTCCAGCAAGTGTATGAGTGGTGTATGACGTTTCACGATGACGTGACTTCTGTGACAGACATTTTGGTCCGAAAGTGTATGAGTGGTGTATGACGTTTCACGATGACGTGACTTCTGTGACAAACATTTTGGTCCGAAAAAGATTTATAGCAGGTGCTGCATGTATGGATACATACGTGACTAAGATAATACAGGGATGCAAGCATGTTACTGGGGCTGGAGAACTTGCATTGAACACAGTGGTGACTACATCGACAAATGAAATATTTGTCCTTTACCTTTTCAGAATATATTCACTCACAATTTACAGAAAAAATACATTTAAGGTTTTCATTTGAAGCCCCTTTGTATACATACTGTAGGTAATACTGGCACATAAGACAAACCTGGGGGTAATACAGGGGATATATTAAATACTAGAGATGACACTGGGGACATATGAAATACTGGATGTAATAGTGGGGACATATGAAATTCATTTATTCAGTAGCATGTCCTTTGCTGAACAACCTTCTGGAAAACCTCTCGATCATAAGCAAGATGTCCCGCGTCTGATACACCCATCTGGAGATCATCCACCATATTCTGCATCCATCTTCTCTTTGGCCATCCTCTTCCTCTCTTCCCAGGCATATACTCCTCCATTATTGTTCTCTCCAAACTTTCGTGACATTCAAATGACCAAAATATTTTAATTTTCTTTGTTTTATCGTCTTTAATAGCCAACCTTCTTCAGCTCTTGAAGTATGGGTGCATTTGTTCTTTTCTTTATCTAAGATATTCTTAGAACTCATCTATAACATTCACATTCAAAGGCATGTATGCGCTGTTCAGCTTGTTTAGTAAGTGTCCAGGTCTCAAAGGCGTATGTTGCACAAGGAAAAGATCAGGCCAGATGCTGTACTCCACATAGCAGCAGCCAATTGCAGTCAGAAATGAACACAGATTCTCAACTTGGAGACAAAGTGCCTGCCTGCGGTTATAGTCAACATTCCTGGTAATGAGGACACAAAGTGCCTGCCTGCGATTATATTCAACATTCCTGGTCGTGAGGAGACACAGTGCCTGCCTGCGATTATATTCAACATTCCTGGTCGTGAGGAGACAAAGTGCCTGCCTGTGATGATAGTCAACATTCCTGGTCGTGAGGAGACAAAGTGCCTGCCTGCCATTATAGTCAACATTCCTGGTCATGAGGACAATAACCACCAGGATTTTTGTTTTGCGCTCGCTCGCTTTGAAATCAAGCGTAGTCCAGACACACTACTTCCAGTAGTGCTGGACTGAATTTTGCGTGTGGATTAGCTTTCCCCATTAACAGTGTCCCTCGCCATCAGGCGAACCCACCCCGACTTCAGAAGTACTTGTAATTAACGTCCCCAAGTCAAAGACGACAGGTCAACATTTTAGTTCAGCTGTCCGGTGTAGGGGTTGAACCCCTTACTTCGGCATCAGCACACCGGATGTGTAAGAGCGCGTGTTCTTATCCATTCAGCCATGCTGACCTGCAGGGTAAAACAGAAAAATGAAACACAGCATAAATTGCACAGTAGAATAGATGGAGGCATTCTCCTGAATATTTACAATGGAGCAAAGAAAACAAAGACAGAGGCCTTAAAAACTGCAGCAGAAATGTGTTGACAGAGAAAATAAAGGGAATAATATCTGTCATTACAGATTAGAAGTCAGTTGTCTCAATGCTGAACAGCATAAACAGTGCAGAACTGGCAGACACACGGGCAGCACTCCGTGAACTTTGACCGGAATGTTATATAATGGCCTTCCTCACATTGCAACATACCTGGACATGCAGAAGCCGACAAACTGGCAAAGACAGGTGCAAAGCTACTTCAGCCTGATATAGATATAACCTATGACCTAAGACAATAGATTCATGAGAAGCAATTATAGAACCCGATGAGAACCCGAGCATCAGAAATGCGAGACGTGAAGACGTAACAATCTTCAGACTGCACAAAACATAATAAGGCTCAGATACCACATATTTCATACACTATACTGATGATTGTGGAAGTTATTGTCCCACCACACATTCTCAAATGTCAAGTTATTGTCCCACCACACATTCTCACATATCTAGTTATTGTCCCACCACACATTGTCATATATCTAGTTATTGTCCCACCACACATTCTCATATATCTAGTTATTGTCCCACCACACATTGTCATATATCTAGTTATTGTCCCACCACACATTCTCACATATCTAGTTATTGTCCCAGCACACATTCTCACATATCTAGTTATTGTCCCACCACACATTGTTCACATATCTAGTTATTGTCCCACCACACATTCTCACGATATCTAGTTATTGTCCCACCAACATTCTCATATATCTAGTTATTGTCCCACACACATTCTCACATGTCTAGTTATTGTCCCACCACACATTCTCACTTAATCTAGTTATTGTCCCACCAACATCTCATATATCTAGTTATTGTCCCACCACACATTGTCACATATCTAGTTATTGTCCCACCACACAATTCTCATATATTAGTTATTGTCCACCCCACATTCTCACATGTCAGTTATTGTCCCCCCACACATTCTCACTTAATGTAGTTATTGTCCCACCACATATGTCACATTCTAGTTATTGCCCCCCACCACATTCTCATATATTAGTTATTTCCACCACACATTTTCACATGTCTAGTTATTGTCCCACCACACATTCTCACATATCTAGTTATTGTCCCACCACACATTCTCATATATCTAGTTATTGTCCCCCACACATTGTCACATATCTATTATTTTCCACCCCACATTTTCATATATCTAGTTATTGTCCCCCACACATTGTCACATTCTTTATTGTCCACCACACATGTACATTCTAGTTATTGTCCCACCACACTTCTCATATATCTGTTATTGTCCCACACACATTCTCATATATCTAGTTATTGCCCCACCACACATTCTCATATATCTAGTTATTGCCCCCACCACACATTCTCACATATCTAGTTATTGTCCCACCACACATTCTCACATATCTAGTTATTGTCCCACCACACATTCTCATATATCTAGTTATTGTCCCACCACACATTGTCACATATCTAGTTATTGTCCCACCACACATTGTCAACATATCTAGTTATGTCCCACCACACCATTCTCATATATATCTAGTGTATTGTCAACCACCACACATTCTCATATATCTAGTTATTGTCCCACCACACATTCTCATATATCTAGTTATTGTCCCACCACAACATTCTCATATATCTAGTTGTTGTCCCACCACACATTCTCATATATCTAGTTATTGTCCCACCACACATCTTGTCACATATCTAGTTATTGTCCCACCACACATTGTCACATACTCTAGTATTGTCCCACCGCACATTCTCATATATCTAGTTATTGTCCCACCACACATTCTCACATGTCTAGTTATTGTCCCACCACACATTCTCACATATCTAGTTATATTGTCCCACCACACATTCTCATATATCTAGCTTATTGTCCCACCACACATTGTCATATATCTAGTTATTGTCTCACCACACATTCTCATATATCTAGTTATTGTCCCACCACACATTCTCACATGTCTAGTTATTGTCCCACCACACATTCTCACATATCTAGTTATTGTCCCACCACACATTCTCATATATCTAGTTATTGTCCCACCACACATTCTCACATATCTAGTTATTGTCCCACCACACATTGTCATATATCTAGTTATTGTCCCACCACACATTCTCACATATCTAGTTATTGTCCCACCACACATTCTCATATATCTAGTTATTGTCCCACCACATATTGTCACATATCTAGTTATTGTCCCACCACACATTCCTCATATATCTAGTTATTGTCCCACCACATATTGTCACATATCTAGTTATTGTCCCACCACACATTCTCATATATCTAGTTATTGTCCCACCACACACATTGTCACATATCTTAGTTATTGTCCCCACAAAACATTCTCATATATCTAGTTATTGTCCCACCACACATTCTCACATGTCTAGTTATTGTCCCACCACACATTCTCACATATCTAGTTATTGTCCCACCACACATTCTCATATATCTAGTTATTGTCCCACCACACATTGTCACATATCTAGTTATTGTCCCACCACACATTCTCATATATCTAGTTATTGCCCCACCACACATTCTCATATATCTAGTTATTGTCCCACCACACATTCTCATATATCTAGTTATTGTCCCACCACACATTGTCATATATCTAGTTATTGTCCCACCACACATTGTCATATATCTAGTTATTGTACCACCACACATTCTCATATATCTAGTTATTGTACCACCACAACACATTCTCATATATCTAGTTATTGTCCCACCACACATTCTCATATCTAGTTATTGTCCCACCACACATTGTCACATATCTTAGTTATTGTCCCACCACACATTGTCATATATCTAGTTATTGGTCCACCACACATTGTCACATATCTAGTTATTGTCCCACACCACCATTGTCACATATCTAGTTATTGTCCCACCACACATTGTCACATATCTAGTTATTGTCCCACCAACACATTCTCATATATTCTAGTTATTGTCCCACCACACATTGTCCACTATCTAGTTATTGTCCCCACCACACATTGTCAACATATCTAGTTATTGTCCCACCACACATTGTCACATATCTAGTTATTGTCCCACCACACATTCTCATACATCTAGTTATTGTCCCACCAAACATTCTCATATATCTAGTTATTGTCCCACCACACATTCTCACATGTCTAGTTATTGTCCCACCACACATTCTCATATATCTAGTTATTGTCCCACCACACATTCTCATATATCTAGTTATTGTCCCACCACACATTCTCATATATCTAGTTATTGTCCCACCACACATTCTCATATATCTAGTTATTGTCCCACCACACATTGTCACATATCTAGTTATTGTCCCACCACACATTGTCACATATCTAGTTATTGTCCCACCACACATTCTCATATATCTAGTTATTGTCCCACCACACATTCTCATATATCTAGTTATTGTCCCACCACACATTCTCATATATCTAGTTTATTGTCCCACCACACATTCTCAATATCTAGTTATTGTCCCACCACACATTCTCATATATCTAGTTATTGTCCCACCACACATTGTCACATATCTAGTTATTGTCCCACCACACATTGTCACATATCTAGTTATTGTCCCACCACACATTCTCATATATCTAGTTATTGTCTCCCACACACATTGTCACATATCTAGTTATTGTCCCACCACACATTCTCACATGTCTAGTTATTGTCCCACCACACATTCTCATACATCTAGTTATTGTCCCACCAAACATTCTCATATATCTAGTTATTGTCCCACCACACATTGTCACATATCTAGTTATTGTCCCACCACACATTCTCATATATCTAGTTATTGTCCCACCACACATTCTCATATATCTAGTTATTGTCCCACCACACATTCTCATATATCTAGTTATTGTCCCACCACACATTCTCATATATCTAGTTATTGTCCCACCACACATTCTCACATATCTAGCTATTGTCCCACCACACATTGTCATATATCTAGTTATTGTCCCACCACACATTCTCACATATCTAGTTATTGTCCCACCACACATTGTCATATATCTAGTTATTGTCCCACCACACATTCTCACATATCTAGTTATTGTCCCACCACACATTGTCATATATCTAGTTATTGTCCCACCACACATTCTCATATATCTAGTTATTGTCCCACCACACATTGTCACATATCTAGTTATTGTCCCACCACACATTCTCATATATCTAGTTATTGTCCCACCACACATTCTCATATATCTAGTTATTGTCCCACCACACATTGTCATATATCTAGTTATTGTCCCACCACACATTGTCATATATCTAGTTATTGTCCCACCACACATTGTCACATATCTAGTTATTGTCCCACCACAACATTCTCACATATCTAGTTATTGTCCACCACACATTTCCAATCAGTTATTGCCCCAAACCACACATTGTCATATATCTAGTTATTGTCCCACCACACATTGTCACATATTTTAGTTATTGTCCCACCACACATTGTCACATATCTATTTATTGTCCCCACACCATTCTCATATTCTAGTTTTTGTCCCACCACACATTGTCAAATATCGTTATTGCCCCACCACACAATTGCCCACATATCTAGTTATTGCCCCACCCCCACATTGTCATATATCTAGTTTTTGTCCCACCACACATTGTCACATATCTAGTTTTTGTCCCACCACACATTCTCATATATCTAGTTATTGTCCCCCAACCCCCCCAAATTTGGGGTCAAAATATATTTTATTGTCCCACCACACATTGTCAAATATCTAGTTATTGTCCCACCACAAAATTGTCACATATCTATTTATTGTCCCACCACACATTCTCATATATTAGTTATTGTCCCACCACACATTCTCAATATCTAGTTATTGTCCCACCACACATTCTCACTATATCTAGTTATTGTCCCACCCAACACATTGTCACATATCTAGTTATTGTCCCACCACACATTCTCATATATCTAGTTATTGTCCCACCACACATTGTCACATATCTAGTTATTTGTCCCACCACACATTGTCACATATCTAGTTTATTGTCCCACCACACATTCTCATATATCTAGTTATTGTCCCACCACACATTCTCATATATCCTAGTTATTGTCCCACAACCCATTCTCACTTAATCTAGTTATTGTCCCACCACACATTCTCACTTAATCTAGTTATTGTCCCACCACACATTCTCATATATCTAGTTATTGTCCCACCACACATTCTCACATGTCTAGTTATTGTCCCACCACACATTGTCATATATCTAGTTATTGTCCCACCACACATTCTCACATATCTAGTTATTGTCCCACCACACATTGTCATATATCTAGTTATTGTCCCACAACACATTCTCACTTAATCTAGTTATTGTCCCACCACACATTCTCACTTAATCTAGTTATTGTCCCACCACACATTCTCATATATCTAGTTATTGTCCCACCACACATTCTCACATGTCTAGTTATTGTCCCACCACACATTCTCACATATCTAGTTATTGTCCCACCACACATTCTCATATATCTAGTTATTGTCCCACCCACACATTCTCATATATCTAGTTATTGTCCACCACACATTCTCATATATCTAGTTATTGTCCCACCACAACATTCATATAGTTAGTTATTGTCCCACCACACATTCTCAATATATCTAGTTATTGTCCCACCACACATTTCACATGGTCTAGTTATTGCCCACCAAAACATTCCACATATCTAGTTATTGTCCCATCACACATTGTCACATATTAGTTATTGTCCCACCACACATTCTCATATATCTAGTTATTTTTCCCACCACACATTGTCACATATCTAGTTATTGTCCCACCAAAACATTGTCACATATCTAGTTATTGTCCCACCACCCCTTTTCACAATATATTTATTGTCCCACCACACATTGTCACATATCTAGTTATTGTCCCACCACACATTCTCATATATCTAGTTATTGTCCCCCCACACATTCTCATATATCATTTTATTGTCCCCCCAAACACATTGTCATATATCTAGTTATTGTCCCACCACACATTGTCATATATCTAGTTATTGTCCCCACACATGTCATATATCTAGTTATTGTCCCACCACACATTGTCATATATCTAGTTTTTGTCCCACCACACATTTCAATATCTAGTTATTGTCCCACCACACATTCTCAATATCTAGTTTTTGTCCCACCACACATTGTCATATATCTAGTTATTGTCCCACCACACTTTGTCATATATCTAGTTATTGTCCCACCACACATTGTCATATATTTATTATTGTCCCACCACACATTGTCAAAATATCTAGTTATTGTCCCACCACACATTGTCATATATCTAGTTATTGTCCCACCACACTTTGTCATATATCTAGTTTTGTCCACCACACATTGTCATATATCTAGTTATGTCCCACCCCCACTTTTCCATAATCTAGTTATTGTCCCCCCACACATTCTCATATATCTAGTTATTGTCCCACCAACATCTTTATATTAGTTATTGTCCCACCACACATTTCCATATCTAGTTATTGTCACATCTTTTATCTAGTTATTGTCCCACCACAACATTTAAATATATCTAGTTATTGCCCCACCACAAATTCTATATATCTAGTTATTGTCCCACCACATATTGTCACATATCTAGTTTTTGTCCCACCAAACATTCTCACTTAATCTATTTATTGGCCCCACCACACATTCTAAACATATCTATTTTATTGTCCCACCAACACATTCTCACATATCTAGTTATTTCCACCACACATTTCATATATCTAGTTATTGTCCCACCACACATTCTCACATATTATTTATTGTCCCACAAAAATTCTCATATATAGTTTTTGTCCCACCACACATTCTCATTAATCTAGTTATTGTCCCACACACATTCTCATATATCTAGTTATTGTCCCACCACACATTCTCACAGTCTAGTTATTGCCCCACCACACATTTCATATATCTAGTTATTGCCCACCACTATTGTCACTATTAGTTTTTGCCCCACCACATATTGTATATATCAAATTTTTGTCCCACCACACATTGTCACATATCTAGTTATTGTCCCACCACACACTCTCACATGTCTAGTTATTGTCATATTTCCAAACATCTGGTTACTGATGTCCCACGTCAGTGTCCCATCATACAATGACCAGTGCAGACAGACTTACAGGTGGGTACACACACAGGTGTGTGCCCGGCTCCAGATGTGAGGAGGAGGTCAGGTTGACAGACCAGGTGCCACTGCTGTTGGAGATGTCTGATCCTTCACAGTCAATCTGTGTATAAACCAATGGTGTCCATGACATGACTTGTCTGGCTGTGTATAAACAGTGTCCATGTCT
>JACEFZ010024660.1:430000-432500 GCA_014155875.1 Cepaea nemoralis | reverse complement strand
ATAATCATCATCACCATCATCACCACCACCACCATTATCACCACCACCACCATCACCACCATCACCACCACCACCATCATATCATCATCACACCACACCACAATCACCACCACCACCACCACCCACCACCATTATCATCATGACCATCACCATCATCATCACCATCATCACCACCACCATCACCGCCGCCGGCACCACCACCACCACCACCACCATCACCATCACCAACAACCATCATGATCATCATCATCTCATCTCATCATCATCACCATCATAATCACCATCATCACCACCACATCACCCCCCACCACCAAAATCACATCACCACAACCACCACCACCACCACCATCATCACCACCACCACCACCACCACCTAAACATCAATCACCACCCCCACAACCACCACCACCATCATCACCCCCCCCACCACCACTATCTCATCACCACCACCATAAATCATAAACCACCCCCATCACCCCCGCCCCCACCACCACCACCACCCCCATCACCACCACCCCCAAACACCACCCCATCATCATCACCACCACCCCCACCACCACACCCCACCACCACCACCACCATCATCACCACCACCACCCCACCACCCCCACCACCATCATCATCACCACCCCCACCACCACCACCCCCAAACCATCACCCCCCACCACCACCACCACCACCCCCAAACCATCATCCCCTCATCATCACCACCACCACCATCATCATCACCACCACCACCACACCACCACCACCATCATCATCACCACCACCACCCCCAACCCCCATCATCATCATCATCATAAACCACCACCACCACCACCACCCCCCAACCCACCACCACCACCACCACCCCCACCACCACAACCACCCCCCCACCACCATCATAAATTTCATCACCACCACCACCACCACCACCACCACCACCACCACCAAAAAACCACCACCCCCACCCCCCACCACCATCACCAAAACCACCCCAACCCCCATCACATCACCACCACCACCACCCCACCCCCACCATCATCACCCATCATCACCACCACCACCACATCATCATCATCATCACCAAAATCCCCACCACCACCACTATCACCCCCAAACACCACCACCATCATCATCACCACCCCCCACCCCCAAACCACCCCCAACCACCACCACCACCCCCAAACCATCACCACCATCAAACCCCCACCACACCACCACCAACCACCACATCATCATAATAAATCAGCACCACCACCACCTCACCACCATCATCACCACCACCCCCATCACCGCCGCCCCGCCCCCACCACCCCACCACCCCCCCCCCAAAACCACCACCACCATCATAAACCACCCCCCATCCCCAAACAACCATCATCATAAATCATAAACCCCCCACCACCACCCCATCTCACCACCACCCCCACCACCACCACCACCATCATCACCATCACCACCCATCATCTTTCACCACCACCACCACCACCACCACCACCATCTCATCACCACCCCCAAACCAAAACCACCCCCACCACCACCACCCCCACCATCATCATCATAAACCCACCACCACCACCACCATCACCTCATCATCATCTCTCATCGTCATGTCATCATCACCCCCCCACCACCACCACCACCACACCATCATAAAACATCATCCCCATCATCACCCCACCACCAATAAATCACCCCCCACCCACCATCACCACCATCCCCACCACCACCTTTTTTTCATCATCATCATCATCATCACCACCCCCCACAATCACCACCACCACCACCACCACCACCTTATCATCAACCATCACCACCATCATCACCATCACCACCACCACCACCACCACCACCACCCCACCACCACCACCCCCCAACCCCCCACCACCCTTCATCATCCCCACCACCCCCCACCACCACCCCCAACCATCATCATCATCATCACCACCACCACCACCCCCAAACCTCATCATCTCATCACCAAAACCCCCACCACCACCACCACCAAAACCCACACCACCACCACCACCCCCCACCCCCACCATCATCATCATCACCACCACCACCAACCACAACCACCCCCACCTTCATCACCACCCCCACCACCACTACATCATCACTATCACCATCACTCACCCCCACCCACCCCCCGCCGCCCCCACCACCCCCAACCCCACCATAAACCCAACCACCCCAACACCATCATCATCATCACCACCACCACCACCACCCACCACCACCCCCGACCCCCCACCCATCACCCCCCCAAACCCCCACCACCACCTCATCATCACCCACCACCACCACCACCACCACCACAACACACCACCACCACCACCACCACCACCACCACCATCATCATCACACCATCACCCCCCCCATCATCACCCTCACCACCACCACCAACACCCACCACCACCACATCACCCCCCACCCCCCATCATCATAAATCATCATCACCACCACCACCACCACCACCCCCAACCCCCACCACCACCACCACCACCACCCCCAAACC
>JACEFZ010024660.1:410000-417500 GCA_014155875.1 Cepaea nemoralis | reverse complement strand
AATAGTGCGGCTATTTCATGACGGCATGCAGGCAAGAGTACAGGAAAATGGTGAACTGTCTGAACCCTTTCCTGTCACCAATGGAGTGAAGGAAGGATATGTCCTTGCACCAACACTGTTCAGCCTCATGTTTTCAGCCATGTTGATGAATGCCTTCGAGAACGACGACATTGGAATAGACATCAACTACCGTATGGATGGAAAGTTATTCAATCTCAGAAGGCTCAAAGCTAAAACCAAAATAAACAGCGACACCGTCAGAGAGCTCCTGTTTGCTGATGATTGCGCTCTATACGCCAGCTCAGAGGCGAACATGCAACATAATGTTTCAGCTTTCTCACATGCCTGTGCCAACTTTGGGCTCAATATAAACTTGGAGAAGACTGTAGTCATGTACCAGCCAGCTCCAGGGAAAAATCACACTGTGCCGAATATCAGAGTGAATGATCACAGATTAAGTGTTGTGGACAAATTCACTTATCTTGGCAGCACTGTGTCACAAGCTGCCACAATTGATGACGAAGTGAATGCAAGAATCTCCAAGGCCAGTGCGGCCTTTGGCAGACTGTACAAGAATGTATGGGACAGAACTGGAATAAGCCTGCAAACAAAGCTAAAAGTATACAAAGCAGTTGTATTATCCACACTGCTATATGCTTGTGAAACCTGGACTGTTTATCAGCGACACGCAAGGAAATTAAACCACTTCCACACAGTCTGCCTAAGGAAGCTACTGAAGATTAAATGGCAAGACAAGATTCCAGACACTGAAGTCCTAGAAAGAGCATCCATGTCTAGTATCCACACTATACTGATGAAGAATCAAATTCGTTAGGCTGGTCACTTGACTCGCATGCCAGATCACAAGCTCCATAAACGAATTTTTTACAGCGAACTGCATTGTGGTAAACGCTCCCAAGGTGGCCAGAGGAAACGCTTTAAAGACACTCTGAAAATTTCACTGAATGCTTTTGGAATTCATCATGACACCTGGGAGGCTGCAGCCAGAGACCGAAATTCGTGGCGTGCATCATTACGCAAAGGTGCAGTCATATGTGAGGCAACCAGGACTGCAAGAGCTGTGAAGAAAAGGCAGGACAGAAAAACCACTGCAGGAAATCTTCCTACAGAGACGTCAAGCATTCTTTGCCCACATTGTCAAAGAACATTTCGAGCCAAAATAGGCCTTATCAGCCATCTTAGAACCCACGGCTCCATACCTTCAACCCCACTGGATGAAATGAATGGTCATCATCATTCTTGATGGACAAACAACATAACACTTAAAACCATGGCATGGTATTCTGCCCATGCTATTAATCGGGCACCTCTCTCATTCCTCTCACCTAGGCCAAAACCACCAACATACACAGCTCACCATTTCGTTGCCTACCTTGGCAGTGAAATCCTCGAGTATGACAGTCATTTCAAAATGTTTAAATATATATATATGTGTGTGTATCTTATTTACAGAATGCTGTTGCTTATTTCATCAAAAGTGTTATGATGAACACGACCGTGGAATCCACAACTGCACACATTACAAGTGCGAACACACAATGACTCACCTAAGAAACACGTGGATTCTCTGGCAGAAAGACAAACTTATCTATCAGATGGTTCTAACGAAACTGAGTAGGTTATATATACATATATTTTTCATGGCCTTTGAGCACTGGGTTGGAGACTATTGACAGTGAAATACCTTCTCCGTCGATTCATCTACCACCTCCTCCTATTCCTCATCTCCCTCCTCCTATCTTCGCCTACTCCTACTCCTTGTTCGCATTTGTCTACTCCTCCTCCTCTCCCCTCTTCTTCCCCTCCTCCTTCTACTCCTCCTCCTCATGCGCCTCCGCCTCCACCCCACCTTTCTTCTTCTTTTCTTCTTCTTCTTCTTCTTCTTCTTCTTCTTCTTCTTCTTCTTCTTCTTCTTCTTCTTCTTCTTCTTCTTCTTCTTCTTCTTCTTCTTCTTCTTCTTCTTCTGCTTCTGCTTCTGCTTCTTCTTCTTCTTCTTCTTCTTCTTCTTCTTCTTCTTCTTCTTCTTCTTCTTCTGCTTCTTCTTCTTCTTCTTCTTCTTCTTCTTCTTCTTCTTCTTCTTCTTCTTCTTCGTTCCACTTTCAAGTAAAATCAGTCAATGCCAGTTATGCACATCTCCAGTGTGTCAGTGTGTCCACATTCGAGATGCTGATGTGTAAAATGTGCTTCCTCTAGACAGATTACATCCAAAGTAGGAAGCTCTTTCTATACTCTAACACACAAGTGTCACATAAGTTATTTTATCTATAATACAAGA
This sequence comes from Cepaea nemoralis, assembly GCA_014155875.1. Classification (NCBI taxonomy): domain Eukaryota; kingdom Metazoa; phylum Mollusca; class Gastropoda; order Stylommatophora; family Helicidae; genus Cepaea; species Cepaea nemoralis. Next base: position 415,204 of record JACEFZ010024660.1, on the reverse strand, counting down.
ATGTTCAACATTCTATAACATCTATAACACATGAATGTCCAGCAATCTATATTATCTATAACACACGAATGTCCATCAGTCTATAAAATCTCGAACACACATGTCCAACAATCTATATTATCTCTAAAACACGAATGTCCAACAATCTATACTATCTTTAACACACGAGTTTTCCAACAATCTATGTTATCATTAACACAAGAACACCAACCAAACTTATCCTTACAGTGTACAGACGGTTACACACGCCGCTTCTCGTCCTCTACCAGGACCAGTCCGGCTAGCGCTGAGCATGAATGCTGATCCCATTAGCCATTACGTCATTGAACTGTGTGTCCTCGTCCAACACGTATTGGCAGTTTCACTTCTACCTTCCTGAACCCCAGAGTGTCTTCTGGAGGCCAGTCATCAGCCCTTTCATTTCCATCAACAACGGTCCGGCCCGGACAGTACAGTCACATTAGCTATTCTAGATGTAATGATTTTGTGTATGTCAACAACTGATGCTGTAATTGTCCCTAGGTATTTAAATGTAACAACATGACTAAGCATGTTCCCTTCTATTATCATCTCACGTCCCAAAGAATGCAGTTAGTGCTTGTCCTATTCTGTTCTGTTCTAAGCGAGGCATGCTGCTGATTGTTTATTATGATTGGGATATGCAACAATTATTGTTTATAAAACCATCACAAGGTAAAGGAGGAATGTGATATTGGAGGAACATCCAAGCTGCTTGGTTATGCAGATGATATAGATATTATAGGGGAAAATGAACAAAAGAAGGTTCCAAATGTTGTTGTATGTAGCCGGGGCGCAGTGTTGGGGTGAGCGCCCAACATTGTTTAAATACCCCAATGACTCGTGAATACATAACCTATGCAGCAAAAGTCCAACTCCTGGCCTTCACGTGGCGGAACTGTTTCTACTAACAGGAGAAGGGGCGACGGCGAGTTTCTGGTGCCGGAAAATAACCAGTGTGCTCTAGATGTGTATACACATACATGCATGTGCAGACACGTGTGTGCGTGTGTACACATCTAAACTCGAGTGAGACTACAGTCTGCTCTAGCAAAGGAAAGGTGCTGAAGACGGAGGCAACCAGCCAGGAGGCGCACCACAGAAATCAGGATGCCACGCAATTACGCAAAATGGAATATGTCGACTACTGCTAAATGTTATGGTACTCGCCCTGCTTTGGACCCCCAGGCAGGTGCAGTGCCGGGTCCTATGTCTCGAAAGGGTCCAACCCCAACTACTGGAGGTCCTTCTCAGATGTCCTGTGGAGCCAGGGGACATGAGAATAGAACGGCTGGCCATACTAAACAAAGACTTAAAATAATGCACTGGAATGCGGAGGGAGTCAGCAACAAAAAAAAAAAAAAAAAAAATAGAATTAGAAAACATCCTGGACCAAGAAAAAGTAAGCATATGTTGTTTGCAAGACACTCATCTCAACGAAAATATAGCCTTCAAAATCAGAGGCTACCAGTGTTACCGTACTGACCGAAAGGACAGGCGAAAAGGTGGGATACTTACCCTTGTAAAAAATAACATCACTGCTTCCCAAATCGAAGTCTACATGGAAGGGGCCGAGTATTAGACACTTAAACTTAAGACAGGCTATACAGACCTACATCTGATCAATTACTACTGTCCAAGCGACCGCCCACAGACACTGGACACACTACCATTAACAGAAAAAAATGATTGTTAGTGGCGATTTCAACAGCCACTCGCAGAGTTGGGGCTATGATCACATGGACCAGAGAGGAGAGAGACTGGAAGACTGGCAGGATGAGAATAGATTCATCTTGGTTAACAAGCCGTCCGACCCACATACTTTCTACTCGAGATCATGGCACACTACAACTACACCTGACCTGGCTTTTCATTCACCAGACCTGGAGTGGAAACTTACACGAATTGTTGGGAAACAACCTGGTGGCAGTGACCATCGGCCAGTCTTTCTAACTGTAGAAAATGAGCTTGTAAGTGAAAGCAGCAGCGGAGGAGCGGCTGGCCGAGAGGCTAGAACGCCGGACTCTCATTCGGGAGGCCCGGGTTCGATCCTTCGGTAAGGTGTCGGATTTCTTTTCTGTCGGGGGCAAAAAGAAAATCCTAACCTGCACAGCTCGCGGCGACTGCACTAGCCAGGCGGCCTTTATTCCTCAGGCTCAAAGACCCCTCTGCCATACACCGCAAGGTACTATATTGGCAGTAAATGACAGTTGACAGTGAAAGCAGCACCATCTCGAGGTGGAACTACAATAAAGCAGACTGGGCAATGTATAAGAATCGCACCAGCACACTGGTTAGAAACCTGAACACTGAGAAAGACATAAATAAAGTAGTTGAAGAGTTTGGGAAATGCATACTGCAGGTAGCGCGAAAAACAGTACCAAGAGGAGCCCGTAAACAATATAAACCCTACTGGAGTAGTGAACTGGAACAGTTGCATAATGATGTGGAAGTGTGTAGAAAGCAAGCAGAGGCCACACCCAGCCAAGAGCACCACAATAAATTCCAGCACGCAAAAGCCAAATTTCAAAGGGCCCAGCTGCAGGCTAGACGGAAAAGCTGGCAGGAAAAAACAGAGTCTCTGAACTTTGAAAGAGTCACAAGGAAATTATGGAAGCTAATAAAACAACTTAACGATGAGGGCACAGGGAGAAACTCAAAAATTGCACTACATAAAGATGGAAACATCTTAACAAGAAAGCAAGCAGCTGACCTTTTTGCGGACTCATTCGCACAAGATAACAAGATCAAAATTATTCAAGAGAAACAAGAGATTCGAGAGAAACGGCAACATACAGGACAGAAGGAAATAGTACATGAGGTTCTGGAGGCACCCATCACAATCAGCGAACTGGAGCTAGCCATATCAAAACTGAAAATGAGAAAGTCACCAGGAGCTGATGGTATCTCCAATGAAATGATCAGGAACTTAGGAACAGAGGCCAAAGCAAAGCTGTTGCAGATCTTCAATAACAGTTGGATCTTAGGCAGTGTTCCACAAGCCTGGAGAGAAGCAATCATGATACCCCTCCTAAAATCAGGGAAAGATAGTTCCAGTGCCTCTAGCTACAGACCAATTAGCCTCACCAGCTGTCTCTGCAAAAGACTGGAGCGCATCATCAATCACAGACTGCAGTGGTACATTGAAAGTAAAAACATCCTTGTGCCACAGCACGCTGGCTTTATGCAGCGCTACAGTATGGAAGATCAGACAACCTACCTCTCTCAAGAAATTGAGGATGCATTCCAAGAGAAGAAGCTGGTGCTTACGGCATGGAAAGATTTGAAGAAAGCCTTTGACAAAGTCTGGAAAGAAGGTCTGATGAATAAACTGAGAAACTGCAAAGTAAATGGAAGAATCTACAAATGGGTGAAAGCATACTTGCACAACAGAAGAGCCCGATTACAGATAGACGGACTAAAGAGCAAGAAAGTACTACTGCGTCACGGTGTTCCCCAGGGCGGAGTCTTGTCCCCCACACTTTTTCTAATCTTCATCAATGATCTCGTTGCTAATCTACCGCATGGAATTAAAGCGGCAATGTACGCCAATGACCTGGTTCTATGGAGCATAAATGAACATGCATCAGTGGCCACCAGATTGCTACAAAGAGCTGTAGATACATTTGTTGCATGGGCAAATAGATGGTGTGTCAGCATAAACACTGACAAGTGCAGCACCACCATATTTACCCTCTCTCCAAAACAAAAGGCAGGGACCATCCAAATAAATGGAACACCCCTAAGAGAAGATAAAGAACCAACATACCTTGGAGTAACATGTGATGGCAGGCTGACATGGAGAAAGCACATCAACAAAGCAGTAGCAAAAGCCAGAAGGAAAATAGCCATCCTGAGAAAGCTATGTGGAACCATATGGGGAGCCAGTGGGATAATACTTAGCAAAGTTTATCAACAGAACATACGACCACACCTGGAATACGGGTCAACTGCGTGGTGTTCGGCATAAAAAACCACACTAAAAGAGCTGGACAAAGTGCAAAATCAAGCACTTGGAGGGATGAGATCAACCCCTATAGTGGAAATGGAGGAGATTGGGAGGACACAAGCACTGAGTGAGCGCAGAGATACGAAAACGCTAATACAAGCAGAAAAGTTCCTCAGCTTGCCAGGCCACCCTATGAAGAACAGATTTCAAAATCTAGCTATGGGGCGGTTGAAGAGAAGTAGTTTTATCCACCAGGTCAAAAGACTCTGCAGAGAAACCACCGATCTGCCCGTAGTTGGTATCCCCCTAACAACTATTCCAGAGCGAACTCCATGGAAAGTTGAGCATAGACTATCATTACAAATCCAGACAAATGTGAGAGGAATATTTGACAAGGAAGAACAGAACAGTGTGCAGCGCAGAACAGCCACTCTCAGCTTCCTTGATGAAGAATACCCACAGGACCTCTGGATCCGAGTCTACACAGATGGGTCAGCACAAAATGCTGTTCGAAATGGAGGAGCGGGAGTGTACATAGAATACCTAAATAATACTAGGGACACAGCTAGAGTACCGACAGGAAAGTACTGCCATAACTACGATGCTGAAATTGAGGCAATCAAGATAGCAACAGAGAAATTACTAAATACCAGCCATGTTACACAACCTGTGGTGCTATTGACAGATGCAAAATCAGTACTCGAAGCGCTCCTGTCTGGGAAATTGACAGTACTAAGGACACTACTTTCTGAACTTAGCAGTCAGCATAAGGTCACCATAAAGTGGATACCATCCCACTGTGGAGTACCCGGAAACGACAGAACTGATCAATTGGCTAAGGAAGGAGCCAAAGAAGAACAGCTTGATGTGCCCGTTACATACCACCAAAAGAAAAGAATGATCAAATCAGTCAGAAAGCCACCAAAACCTGCTCAAGATAACTACCACGTTAAGGACAGACCAGAACAAGTCATTATTCTGCGCCTCAGAACAGGCACAATAGATTACGCAACCACATGCATACACAATTCAAGATTGGTGAAACAGCCATGTGCACATGTGGATTGGCGTCTCAGACAGCAGAGCACATACCCCAAGACTGCCCAAAATATAACATATCTAGGCAAACCTTCTGGTCTAGAGAGACGACAGTGGAAGATAAACTCTATGGACCACTGTGTGAACTGAAAAAGACAGTTCAATTCATACAAGAGACAGCATTGCAATTATAGATATA
>JACEFZ010024660.1:345000-405000 GCA_014155875.1 Cepaea nemoralis | reverse complement strand
CCAATGACATAGGATTTAAGTCAAGACAAACAGCAATGGCAGTTTCGTTAGACTATATGCATGCACATCTGTAAGAACTGTTTATGTTAACATGTTAACCCTAAAGATAGCATCAAGAACCCACACCACAGGGGTCAGAGCACAAGATGCAGACAGCGAACACTACAACCCTGTACAAACACTTGCATTGAGTAACTAGAGACCACGCATTGTACTGAAAGTGCTACTATGGACAGGAGGAGGAAGCAATCAAACACATCTGGTCGTATCTTGCAACCCTCAAATCCATCCACCACCAACCAGTACATAACACGGAGCCATAGGTCTACGATACACTGTATGGGGCCATAGATCTAACTTACACACAGCGGGGCCATTGATCAACTATCAACCATACATATATTGTTAAACCATCTATATGATCTCTAACACACGAATGTCCAATAATTTATATTATTACTAACGCACGAATGCCCAACAGTCTATATTATCTCGGACACGCGAATGTCAAACAATCTATATAATTTCTAAAACACAAATTTCCAACAATGCATATTATATCTAACACACGAATGTCCAACAATCTATAACATCTCTAACACACGAATGTCCAAGAATATATAATATCTCTAACACACAAATGTTCAACAATACATACTATCACTAACACGCGATATGCTTGCAGATCTTCAAATTGATGGCAAAGACATTAGACTTATAAACAACATATATTGGAAAGAACAAGCTGCCACAAGGATTGATAATGAAGTGGGACAATATCAGCATATTAAGAGGATTGTTAGGCAGGGATGTGCAATGTCTCCAGATCGTTTTTCCCTGTACAGTGAAAATATTTTCAGAAATGTAGAAGATATAAATGGAATCAGCATTGGAGGACGAAACATCAATAAACATTAGATATGCAGATGATACAGTATTGATTGCAGACTATGAGCAGGATCTGCAACAATTAGTAGATGCGGTTGTTGCACACAGTAAACAAATGGGATTAGAATTAAATTGTAAAAAGACACAGATTATGGTCGTCACTAGGAAGAACGGAGTACCACAATGTAATAGTCAAGTAAATGGGAATATTCTTCAACAAGTGAATCGGTACAATTATCTTGGAACAGTCATAACATCTGATGGGAGATGTATTGTAGAGATTAGAACAAGAATCGCCATGGCGAAAGTCGCATTTAACAAGATGAAAAACATACTGACCAATAAAAAGATGTCAATTGAAACGAGAAAAAGAGTGTTGAGGTGCTACATAAAGCCTATTCTTTTGTATGGATGTGAAACTTGGACAATGAGCAGTCAAGCTGAAAAACATCTGATGACTGCAGAAATGTGGTTTCTGAGGAAAATGCAAAGAATACCATGGACAGACAAAAAACCAATGACGAAGTACTACAGGAGACAGATGAAAATCGTAAACTGATTAGAAAAATTAGACGTAGACTGTCAAACTTTTTTGGACATGTTTTGAGAAGAAATTGATTGAAGAACTTAGTGACAACTGGCAAGATCGAAGGGAACAGACCAAGAGGAAGACCGAGAAGTAAATACTTGAATGGCTTGGCCACATAGCATGTCGAGACAGGAACACTGAGCTGACCCACGACTCTGGTGATCGAGTGAAATGGCGAGTCATGACCGCCAACGCTTTCCGGCATGGTACATGATTGATTGAACACACGAATGTCCAACAATCTATAATATCTCTAACACAAGAATGTCCAACAATCTATACTATCTCTAACACACGAATGTCCAACAATCTATAATATCTCTAACACAAGAATGTCCAACAATCTATACTATCTCTAACACACGAATGTCCAACAATCTATAATATCTCTAACACAAGAATGTCCAACAATCTATATTATCTCTAACACAAGAATGTCCAACAATCTATACTATCTCTAACACAAGAATGTCCAACAATCTATACTATCTCTAACACACGAATGTCCAACAATCTATACTATCTCTAACACACGAATGTCCAACAATCTATACTATCTCTAACACACGAATGTCCAACAATCTATACTATCTCTAACACACGAATGTCCAACAATCTATAATATCTCTAACACACGAATGTCCAACAATCTATACTATCTCTAACACACGAATGTCCAACAATCTATACTATCTCTAACACACGAATGTCCAACAATCTATACTATCTCTAACACACGAATGTCCAACAATCTATACTATCTCTAACACAGGAATGTCCAACAATCTATATTATCTCTAACACAAGAATGTCCAACAATCTATACTATCTCTAACACACGAATGTCCAACAATCTATATTATCTCTAACACAAGAATGTCCAACAATCTATACTATCTCTAACACACGAATGTCGAACAATCTATAATATCTCTAACACACGAATGTCCAACAATCTATAATATCTCTAACACAAGAATGTCCAACAATCTATAATATCTCTAACACACGAATGTCCAACAATCTATACTATCTCTAACACAGGAATGTCCAACAGTCTATACTATCTCTAACACAAGAATGTCCAACAATCTATACTATCTCTAACACAAGAATGTCCAACAATCTATACTATCTCTAACACAGGAATGTCCAACAATCTATATTATCTCTAACACACGGACCTGTCCAACAATCTATACTTAACACGAAGTCCAACAATCTATATTATCTCTAACACACGAATGTCCAACAATCTATATTATCTCTAACACATGAATGTCCAACAATCTATACTATGTCTAACACACGAATGTCCAACAATCTATACTATGTCTAACACACGAATGTCCAACAATCTATACTATGTCTAACACACGAATGTCCAACAATCTATACTATGTCTAACACACGAATGTCCAACAAACTATACTATCTCTAACACACGAATGTCCAACAATCTATTCTATCTCTAACACAGGAATGTCCAACAATCTATACTATCTCTAACACACGTATGTCCAAGAATCTATATTATTTCTAAGACATCAATATCCAACAATTTATACTATCGCTAACAAACAAATGTCCAACAATCTATACTATCTCTAACACACGTATGTCCAATAATCTATATTATTTCTAAGATATCAATATCCAACAATCTATACCATCGCTAACACACAAATGTCCAATAATCTACATGATCAGTTACACAAAAACGCCAACCAATACTCATCGTGTCGGTCTGCAACCGGTTACACACGTCAGTGCTCGTCCTCTACTAGGAGCATTCCGCTAGCGCTGAGCATGATTTCTAATCCCATTAGCCGTTACATCATTGAACTGTGTGTCCTCGTCCATCAAGTATAGGCAATCACATCTCCCTTCTGAAGGCCAGCCATCGGCCCTTTCATTTCCATCAACCGCGGCACGGCACGGCCCGGACAGTACAGGCACTTCAGCTCTTCTAGATATGATGATTCTGTATGTCAACAACTGATGCAATAATTGTCACTTGGTATTTACATGAAACAAAATGGTTCAGCATGTTCCCTATTATCATCTCAAGTTTGATAGAATGCAGTTAGTGCTTGTCCTATTCTGTTCTGATCTCAGTGATGCATGCTTCGTCTGATTGTTAATCATGATTGGGATATGTAACACTTATTGTTTATTATCCATCCATCCATCCATCATGTGCCATGCCGGTAAGCGTGGGCGGTCATGTTTTGCCATCTCACTCGATCACCAGAGTCATGGATCAGCTCCGTGTTTCTGTCTGGACCATGCCACGAGGCCAAGCCTTCCAGGTATTTGCTTCTAGGTCTTCCCCTTGGTCTGTTCCCTTCGATCTTACCAGTTGTCACCAAGTTCTCCAATTCATTTCTTCTCATAACATGCCCAAAAAATGTTGACTGTCTGCGTCTAATGTCTCTAATCAGTTTACGATCTTCATTTGTTTCTTGAAGGACTTGTTCATTGGTCTTTCTGGCTGTCCATGGTATTCTTTGCATTTTCCTCAGAAACCACATTTCTACAGCCATCAGATGTTTTTCAGCTTGACTGCTCATTGTCCAAGCTTCACATCCATATAAAAGCACAGGTTCTATGTAGCACCTCAGGACTCTTTTTCTCGTTTCAATTGACATCTTTTTATTGGTCAGTATGTTTTTGATCTTGCTAAAGGCTACCTTTGCCATGGCGATTCTTGTTCTAATCTCTTCAAGGCATCTCCCATCAGATGTTATTACTGTTCCGAGATAATTGTACCTATTCACTTGTTTATGATAGCAACACTTATTGTTTATGATAGCAACACGAATTATTTATTATAGCAACACGTATTGTTTATGATAGCAACACTTATTGTTTATGATAGCCACACGAATTATTTATTATAGCAACACTTATTGTTTATGGTAGCAACACTTATTGTTTATGATAGCAACACTTATTGTTTATGATAGCAACACTTATTGTTTATGATAGCAACACTTATTGTTTATGATAGCAACACTTATTGTTTATGATAGCAACACTTATTGTTTATGATAGCAACACGAATTATTTATTATAGCAACACTTATTGTTTATGATAGCAACACATATTGTTTATGATAGCAACACGAATTATTTATTATAGCAACACGTATTGTTTATGATAGCAACACTTATTGTTTATGATAGCAACACTTATTGTTTATGATAGCAACACATATTGTTTATGATAGCAACACGAATTATTTATTATAGCAACACGTATTGTTTATGATAGCAACACTTATTGTTTATGATAGCAACACGAATTATTTATTATAGCAACACTTATTGTTTATGATAGCAACACATATTGTTTATGATAGCAACACGAATTATTTATTATAGCAACACTTATTGTTTATGATAGCAACACATATTGTTTATGATAGCAACACTTATTGTTTATGATAGCAACACGAATTATTTATTATAGCAACACTTATTGTTTATGATAGCAACACGAATGATTTATTATAGCAACACTTATTATTTATGATAGCAACACGAATTATTTATTATAGCAACACGTATTGTTTATGATAGCAACACATATTGTTTATGATAGCAACACGAATTATTTATTATAGCAACACGTATTGTTTATGATAGCAACACATATTGTTTATGATAGCAACACGAATTATTTATTATAGCAACACTTATTGTTTATGATAGCAACACTTATTGTTTATGATAGCAACACTTATTGTTTATGATAGCAACACGAATTATTTATTATAGCAACACTTATTGTTTATGATAGCAACACTTATTGTTTATGATAGCAACACGAATTATTTATTATAGCAAAACTTATTGTTTATGATAGCAACACGAATTATTTATTATAGCAACACTTATTGTTTATGATAGCAACACGAATTATTTATTATAGCAACACTTATTGTTTATGATAGCAACACTTATTGTTTATGATAGCAACACTTATTGTTTATGATAGCTGTCACCGACCGTTAGGGTGTTTCTATTGAAATAGACAGAAATCCCTATCCAAGAGTTTGCCGACAGTCTCTAGAAATTATGGCTCGTTATAAGATTGTCTAAAGGGATGGTCCCGATAGAAGAGACTGGGATTCACTTGGTAGACAAAGGCAGAAGGTGAAGAACACTCGTGTATGTAGGAAGACCTAACACGAATGTCTAGTTTATCTGTCGGTGATCCTTCGTCATTTGATGAAGCCCCCTGTTTTAAATACTTTCACGCACTCACGCGCACGCCTTGCGTTCAAATGATCACGAAGGGAGTACGTGGGTACAAGTATAAAACAATAATACTCTTTAATAGTAAAAGAGATAATGAAAATTTTCGTTCAAGTGGTGAACTATGACAGTTACAATTATGTTATAGGTACAAAAATAAAACAGTTTTCTGATGATTAGACAGATAGCATGTCATCATTCACACCATCCAGACAGTGACACACTCAGAACACATGTAGACACAGAGTCACCTGAGACAATCTGATCTCTGTTAGGAATAGTGCTGGCTTTCGGTTGTATTATGTCTTGGAGTCGACCCTGGCATTCGACAGGTGTACGATGCTCCTCCGGATTCCAGGTTCCGTCTCCACTAGTTGGTGGCTCAAAGTTTCGGTAACCGGACCGGTTAGGTGTCAGCAGTATCAGCAGCGAGGCTCCTTAAATCAAACAAACAGTTGCAGACTCCTTAGTGTCTTGACAATAACATTGTGTCTGAGTGTTGGTGTTGTGTGTCTGTTGTGTATGTGTCAGAGGCAGAACAGGAATAAACAATTCCTCTCTGCTATTCTGTATCAAAAGCAAAGGCCAATAGTTCTTATCAGCTTGGCTATACCTTGTATGACATGATGATACAAGGTGAAAAAGGGTCCAGAAGTGGACACATTCTAAGACCACATGGTCCATTGGAATAGAACATGTAGACAAATCTTTGTTTGAAAAAACCATTATAAAATGTACATGGTTGTAAAACTTGAAGTGACTCATATGCAATAATTACTGGTGTATTCCTTAACACCATGGTGAGGAAGTCCTGGGCAGCCAGGATGTTTCCCTAGATAGCTAAGGAAGGGCCAACAATAATTCAACCTAATCCCACATCAGTCATTAGGCATAAAGCAATCAAGTGTCGCCATGAAGTCGTGAGGTATACCCCACAGAATATACGAGCTAAAAGATAAGAAGAAGGCCAGCAAGGCAAGCAAGGGGGCTGAGATATTCCAGGCATTGGGCTGTAGGATGTCTCAGTTATCCCTTGTGGAGTAATTTACTCCCCAAATTCTGATTCCTCACCACATAGTATTTGCTTTGAACTTATGACCGTCAGTGTCGTGTAGTTCGGCATGGCGGTGAATCAGGGGTAAGCAAATTTATGTTTGAATATAAATCGCCTAGTATTATTGCTGGCATGTGAGAATCATGTTCCACCTGTCTCTTCTACTTCTGCCCACATGGCAAAATCATGTTATCATATTTTCAACAAAATATACATGTAAATACATTCACAAAATGCATATGAAAATAATCAGTAAGGTTCATACATTATATCTATATATATTTTTATCTATAAATATATCTAGGCCTCACATGTTTTCTCTCAATGTCTCCCCTTTCAAATACCACGTTTCATAAATATACATGGTCGGGGCAGTTTTGGGTTTTCCCAATATCAGAATATAAATGTGTACACACTTCTTACTATAATCGTAATTATTATGTTACTACACTCACCCCCAGTCTTATTGCAGCAATAAAGATCGGTTTTGGTATAATCTACCAAGGATGCCACTGGATATGGCAGCTCATTTAATGTAAGGTCTGCCTAGCACCTCAGCTATAGTCATTGTGAACAGGACGGAAGTGGTTAGTCACAATTTCCGGTGCAGCCGTACTATTAGCATATCGCTGTTTTCCCGTTGCTAGGGAGTGACGGCCATATACTTGGTATTAATGATAAGGGTAGTAAACCAGGGGATTTCCCTTGTGACATCATTTGATGACGTGAAAATATGTGCTGTCCCCAATAGTACAGTGTGTAGTTTTAGTGCAGCAAATGTCTGCGTCGCCAATATGACGTCATTATTAGTAATTTAGCTGCCTACTGAATCCAGAATGTAAATTAGGAATTCCACTAACGTAGTAGTGGTGGTGTTTGCATAGTGATCTAGACTCATCCCGTCACAATAGCAACACTTATTGTTTATGATAGCAACACATATTGTTTATGATAGCAACACGAATTATTTATTATAGCAACACGTATTGTTTATGATAGCAACACTTATTGTTTATGATAGCAACACGAATTATTTATTATAGCAACACCGTATTGTTTATGATAGCAACACGTATTGTTTATGATAGCAACACGTATTGTTTATGATAGCAACACGTATTGTTTATGATAGCAACACGAATTATTTATTATAGCAACACGTATTGTTTGTCATAGCAACACTTATTGTTTATGATAGTAAAAACTAGGTTCCATTGTTGCAGTGTGCTCATTCCACGGAAGGTGTTATGGTGTGGGAAAGGAAGCCAAGTACAACTGTTCAATATACAAATGCAAAAAATCTCTAGCGGGAGCTGAAATGTCTCTTACCAAACGGGGTAGGTTATATATACATATATGTTTCTTTGCCTTTGTGCATTGAGCTGGAGGCTGTTGACAATGGAATATCTTCTCCGTTTCTTCATCTTCCACTCTCTCTATTCCTCTTCATCCTCCCTCCTCCTATCTACTCCTACTGCTCTACCAATTTCTCATTCTTCTTCTCCTTCGTCTTCTCCTTCTCCAGGTCAGTTGTCATAGGCTGGTTGTTGTCATCGTATACTGTATCATGTGTACAGGGTGTGCGCCTTTTTGTTCATCTTTCTATGCAGCTTCCAGAATGTTCCCAATGTCACATCCCCACCAACTTCACTGATAAACTGTTCCCACTTTATCTGTTTTATTCACTTTATTTTTACCAACTTTATCTGAAATTTTATTAAAGCCCCACACCTTTACCTGTTTCACTTCTTTCAGCCTTCTCCAATTCAGCATTAACTGAACTGGTTGCTATCGGCAAATTCTGCAATGTATGTATGACAGCCATCTTTTCCATCTATGATTAGTTAATTAGTTAGTCGCGGTTCCAACTTCACGGCAAAGGGGTCGTCCCCATTATACCCCATTCCTGTGCCAGTGAATATCACATAAAATGCTCCTCACTGCCCTATGTTAACAATGGAATAGACACAAGTCTCGGCAAGCCAACAGCCCGCACAAGTACACTTTGCATAATGCCGCCGCCAGAATGCCAACACAAAATTCCTCCATTAAAAATACAGTTCATCGTCGATGGAATCGGCAGTCACCAGAAAGACTTCATTGACCCGGGTTTAATTCAGTATGGCTGTCTTTTCCCGCAGGGTGACCCGCTGAAAGCGCCGCACAAAGCACGAACTCCGTAGCTCCAACAACGACTCCCAGGAGTCTCCTAAAAATGCACTCTTGAACAGAAAAGGCAAACCAGTCAGTTCAGAAACAGCCGGCCGCCATCATTCCAAATATGCAGTTCACGCTACAAACAACCGCAGGCTGATGAAAAAGCATTCCACAAGAAATTCACAGCTTTCAGTGTCGCGCCTCGCACTCGCTCAGTAGCTGGGCGACGTAACTATGCACTATCAGTCCATTTGAAGAAATTGCGAATGCAAACCATAGCCACAAGCGTAAACATTCTACAGACCTTAACGGTCTAAATCCCTATCCGCCATGATGGGAACCATAAGTCCCAGTAGACAGTAGACTAAGTCTTAGCCCAAGCCTCCTTAGTCGTCTCCTACGACATGCATAGAAGGCAACAGTGTTACTATTCTTTGCTTCCCTCGTGGGTCCTGGCAACACACGGGCGTTCCATGTATGAATGCTCCACTTCTTGCGTCCACATTGTTGGTTGTGATAAGATGCTTCTTGTTCGTTTAGACCAACCTTGTGATCTAAGGCGCCCCATGAGAGAAAAGTATAATGTAACTTGACTTGATTTGATTATTTCAGCCGTGGTTAGAGTTGAGATCCGTGGTTTCTGTGTGTTTTTTTTTAAACCCTGTTTTTGCTTGTGCGCTCTTACGAGTGAGCCCTAACTCGGATTGGTTGTGTCTGTGATGTCAGCTCCGGGATTGGTCGGGTGATCCATTGTGCCAATCTCCTCTGGTGATTTATTTGGTTGGTGAAGGCTCCTGGCTCGTCTGACTTGACTGGTTGCAGTCCTTATAAGGACTTTTTATTTGGTCTTTTTGCCTCCTTTTTTGTGTATTGTCTGTAGAAGCATTTTGATGTTTTAATTTTCCTCCTTGCGCCTTTTTTCACTTTCGAGGTTGAATTTCTGCTGTCTTTCGATTTCTTCCTCTGTGGTCAACCACGGGACGATTTCTGTGTCATCATAATAGTATGAGTATGTGTCTGGGTATTCTTCAGTGTCCTGGCGGGACATTGGTATCCCTTAAATTTCTTGGACTTTTTGCTTTCCTGTTCGGCCTTACGCCTTCTGAATCCCTTGAGCCTAAGTTCCTCTTCCCTTTCGTATTCTGCGTTCTCCTTGAGGAGCCCCTCCAATGTATATGGTAGGGCGAGCAGAATGTGCTCTGGGCCGTCGTCCTTGGGCTCAGCTGGGGTTTTCTTCAGCGGTCTGGTGGGATATTGTTTTCTCCTCGAATTTCTTGGGCGTCGTGGTTGGGATCTGACTTTAGGTTACGGTTCCAGCTCGGTAGCTTCTTGGGTTTATCTTGCGACACTTTCCGTGTCTTCTGTTGGTTTGGTTTGGCTTGGCCTCCTTTCAGGTTTTAGCATTTCTCTCTCCACCATGACGTCTCGTAGGATCTCTTCATTCTTCTTTGTCGTCTGCATCATGTGCTCTACCTCTTGTTTTATGGTTTGCTGGATCTCTTTTATTTCAGCAAGCAGCCCTACATTGTCCCTGGTCGGTGCCGCTGTTTGGAGTAGCTTGATTCGTTTCTTTAGCTCATCTATCTGGTCTTGCAGTTGAGCTCTTTCCGCTTGTGAGATGCACGTGGCTGTCACACACCT
Source organism: Cepaea nemoralis (assembly GCA_014155875.1). Taxonomy (NCBI): domain Eukaryota; kingdom Metazoa; phylum Mollusca; class Gastropoda; order Stylommatophora; family Helicidae; genus Cepaea; species Cepaea nemoralis. Next base: position 394,408 of record JACEFZ010024660.1, on the reverse strand, counting down.
CCGCATTGCTTCCTCTTTAAGATGTCTCTGTGTCTTTGGAGGTACGGACAGCCCAGGTATCTTGCTCCGTGCTTGCCTAGGCAGTTGGCATCCTTTCTCTTGTTGTTGAGTTCTCAGAAGTCCTTGTCCTGCTTGGCCAGCGGACACTCCTTAAAGGCGTGGTAATCGGCGCAGTATCGGGAGATCTCTGTTTTACTACGACATGTTGCTCTGCTGTGACCAGCCCTCTCGCATAGTGAACATTGAGCGATTATTGGAATGAATCCTCCAGGCTGTTGCATTTTCTTGTTAATTGATACCTAGCGTGGTATCTTGCTGCCCTCAGTTTTCACGACCGCTAGCGTCATAGGGATCTTTTAATACGTTAAGATCCTGCACCGCTTTCAAGAGTCGGATGTCGAGATTCTCTTCTTGTAGCTGATTTAGGATTTCTTCGTCTGACAGCTCCACTTGAATACGTTTGACAACCGATCTGAATGTCTTTGAGTCGGTGTTTCCGACTCTGGTGTCTTCCCTCTCCTTCTCCTCAGCTGTCTTGGCTCTTGTCAGTGGTGGGCTGTCGTCGATCTTCCTCGTGGTAGCTTCAGTAGTATCTGTAGATTTAGGTACTTTGCTGCATCACGCAGGCAGGTTCTCCCTGCTCATCTTCTGACCGGTTTTGGCTCTTATAGCCTTGACTTTGCTGGACCTAGGTACCAGTGCAGAACAAATGAGGTGGTCACTTCCATGGTCCCCAAGGACACTCCATTTTATGTCTGATACGGAGTCTTGATACAAGTGCCAGGTCAATGGCTGTGTCTGGGTACCCCTGTCTCATTGCTAGCATCAGTGGCCTCCCGTCAATTATACTGACGATATCCGTCTCAAAAAGGCCCCAGTGAGAGTAATACCCTGTATGTTCTAGCTCAGTGGTTCTCAACCGGTGGGGAATTTCCCCCTCCTCCTCCAGGGTGGAATTTTAGGGTTTCGTGGGGGGGGGGGGGGGGGGGGGAGGGAATTAAGATTATTTCAAGATCGCATTAATACAAGAACCATTTACTTGATATTGTTTTTTCTCTCTAAATGTTACGGTTCTGTACTTCTCGCGTAATGAAATTCGTTTTATAACATAAGTAGACCCGCAAATCACATTTTATGTAGATGTCTAGACCTGTTCTAGTATGTGTTATTAAATTTAGCTTCCATTTTTATGTATACTATGTAAGGGTGGGGGATTTATAGGGAGGAAATTCGAAAGAGGGGAATGGCGTTCTGAACATATGGTAAGGGGGGAGGGGGGCATAGGCCAAGAAAGGTTGAGAACCACTTTTCTAGCTAGACTTGTTCCACTCTTTGGCGCGCGCTTTGAAGTCATCACATATGAGGTGCCTGGTACCAGGGAACTTTTTAACCAGTCTCAACTCTCTCCGCTTGAATATATATGTATATATATATTAGGACTGCGACCGTTTATTTTAAATTTAATAGTTAACTTTTGATAAATTAACGATTAATTAATCGTTAATTTCGATTGAAGCAAAACAATTATAATCATATAACTTACATTATAGTAGCATTTGTCAAAAATCGAAATAACACTGGATTGTCTTGTTCATATGTCATCTAATAACCAACTATGCAAACAGACGAGTATGTTGACAGTATTTGCTTCAAGTGACGAGCGCGTCTTATTAACAATATAACCAGCAGAACTGAACAATCGTTCACATGGAACTGAGGTAGCCGGTATGCACAGAGCGGTCTTGTCAAGGAATGTCAATTTTGGATATCGATGTTCATTAAGTTTCCACCATTTGTAAAGGGTCAACCAATTCAGCAACTTTCTTATCCATTTCAGACTCAATAAGCTTAATATTCTCTTCATTTGGTTCACATATAGTTTCGTTGTCAATATCAGTATCATTCGTTGCAGCAGTCTCCACCTGCTCATCATGAACATTAACTGCTATTTGTTGTTCAATACGTGACGAAGCGTTCGTTCTTTTGCATCTTTTGACAAACACTTCAGGTATTTGTAGCGTGGATCAAGTGCTGTTGCAATATGTAGTGTTTCAATACTTGTCATATTAGCTACACGTTCACTGAAGTCATTAATACACGCTGCCTTAAATTTAGCTATGTAGCCCGGATCATCATCGTGTACAGTCATGTGCTTTGTCAACGATGATAGTAGTTGCAATACACAGCTACATGAAATAAATCCTTGACAAGCAGGACTGTGGTCTGACAGAATAAGTCCAAAACGTTGACATTTTTCGAAATCTTCTCCCAATCTGAACCTGACAGTTTTGGACCTTTGTATTGCTTCTTTTCATCTGACACGTAGACAGTTAATGCTTCTCTGACCTGCAGAAGACTCTGTAGCATAATAAACATACTGTTTCATCTTGTTGGTACATCTTGCTGCAGCTTACACAATGGTGACTCAGTACAATGTTGCAACTCGGTTGTGTTTGCAGGACTATGTTTAAAATATCCGACAATTTTTCGACATCCGGTTCATTTGTATAAGTGATGGGAGAAAAGTTTTCCATTAATCGTTAAAACAATTAATCGTTAAAAATATTTAACGATTAATCGATTGAATAATCGTTAACTTCCGCAGTCCTTATATATATATGCCGGCTGATGTGGGAGTCCATGCCTCTCTACAAATTACGATCTCCGACTTCTTGGATCAACTCGTGTGTTGACTCCCTTCCGTGCCATAACACAAGACTGTCTGGTCACGAGACAATCTGATCTCGTTGAGATCTCGTAGAGGACAAGCGCTGGCTTTCGCCCTGAGCATGCCTTGGAGTCGACCCTAACAGGTGTTCGATGCTCCTCTGGATGCAGGGTTCCGTCTCCACGAATTTGTGGCCCTGCGTTTCGGTAACCTGACCAGTTTAGGCTTCAGCAGTATCAGAAGTGAGGCTCCCTCAATAAAACAAACAGTTGCAGACTCTTTGGTGTCTTGGCAATAGCAAAGTGTCTCAGTGCCGGTGTTGTGTGTCTGTTGTGTGTGTGTCATGTGCAGACTAGGAACAAAACATAGTTCCTCTCTGCTATTCTGTATCAAAAGCAAAAGGTCAATAGCTCTTTTTAGCTTGGCTATACATTGGCTAAAGGCTTGCGAACGCGGTTTGTGTGCCGGGTACCAGGCGTTCGAAGCTCAGCTGCGACCGATTTGTGCAGCAGACCGTGTCGCGTTGTGTTATAACGTACTGGTATGGGAGCCGGTCGTTTAGAAAGCAATGTCAAACTACTAAACGTAACACTTGCCCAGTACATCAACAGCAGCTGAAAGATGCTAGTGTTGACTGCGGCGTCCCGTAAGGGATACGCAACAGTTCTTTTTTTTCTTTTTCTTTTTATACATTATATGCCATGGTGATGCAAGATGAACAAGGGTTCAAAAGTGGTCCTATCCTAACAATAAATGGTTCCTGGATTAAAACAAGTATACAAGTCTTTGTTTGGAAAAGGCATTGCAAAAATGTACATGGTTGTAAAACTTGGAGTGACTCATCCGTTAATTACTTGGGCCTAACTCCAGAACAACATGGTGGGCAAGTCCGGGCCGCCCGGGTGGTTCCCTTGATAGTTAAGGCCAGGCTAACAATAATTCAACATAGTCACACATTAATCATTAGATACAAAGCACTCAGTTGCTGCCACAAAGTTATGAAGTGTATCCCAATTAATATTCACGCTAGTAGAAAAGAATGAGATGGCTGAGATATTCAAGACGTCTGGCTTGAGGATGTCTCGGTTATCCCCTTTTGAGTTCTTTACTCCCCAAATTCAGATTCTTCAACACATGGTATTTGCACCGAATTTCTGACCTTCAGTGTCATGTAGTTCGGCATGGCGGTGGATAAGGGTTAAGTAAATTTATGTTCTAATATAAATCACCTACTAATATTTCCGGCATGTGAGAATCATGTTTCACATATCTCTTCTACTCCTCTAGTCAAGCCATCGCTTTGTTTGGGATTTCCTGGCTACCCCATGTGCAAAATCATGTTTTCCATAATCTAAAAATATACACATAAATACATTCACAATATGCATATCAACATAATCTTCGTGGTTATACATAACTTATCACGACAACCGGTATTTAAATTCAAGGTCTCCCCTTTCACACCACGCACGTCGTAGAGAAACATAAATGGGCGAAATCCTGTATATTCTCCATCTATGAATATAATTCTATCTACTCCTCATTCTAAACGCTTTTATTTTAATTTAATATAAACACTAACATTTTTAGTTTCAACTCATCCCCAGTCTTGCGCAGGAATTTAGGCTTCCTTTAAGCTCTTATTGAATGGATGGGATGAGATTGTCAAGCCGCAGATGGTTCCCATATCTTTGTTCTAGCGTCTTCTTAGTGTTTGTGTGTGTGTGTGTGTGTGTGTGTGTGTGTGTGTGTGTGTGTGTGAGTGAGTGAGTGAGTGAGTGTGTGTGTGTGTGTGTGTGTGTGTGTGCTCGGGGCGGAAGTGGATAGGGTCTTCCTTCCCGCATTACCGTTCTGCGTGGGTATCACGATAATGCATAGATAATGCATACAGATAAAACCACTATGGAGAAAGAAATATATGTTACTGAGGAAAAATTGGAGGTAGTGGAAAATTTTGAATATCTTGGGTCATTGATTACCAACAACGGTCACACAATGACAGACATTAAACGACGACTATCAATTGCTCTTCAAAGACTAAAACAACTGAATAAATTATGGAATGGGACAGACAGAACGACAAACATTAGATTTTAAAGAGCATGCATCTTTCCCATTGCAACATACGCCTGTGAGACCTGGACACTTACTAAATAAGCTGAACAGCGCATAAATGCCTTTGAATATAAATGTTATAGACGATTTCTAAGAATATCTTGGGTAAAGAAAAGAACAAATGCATCAATACTTCTAGAGCTGAATATTGAAGAAGGTTGGCTAATAAAGACGACGCAACAAAGAAAATTGAAATATTTTGGTTACTTGACACGTCACGAAAGTTTGGAGAGAACAATAATGGAGGGGTATATGCCTGGGAAGAGAGGAAGAGGAAGGCTAAAGAGAAGATGGGTGCGGGATGTGGCGGATGATCTCCAGATGGGTGTATCGGAAGCGGGACATCTTGATTATGATCGAGAGATTTTCGGGAAGGTTGTTATGGGAGCGAAGTTCTGCAAAGGACATACTACTGAATGAGTGAATGAATGAATGAAGACAGAGAAAACAAATTACGACGTCATTTGCATTGATGATGTGGACTAAATGCCGTCCCAAATACAGCGGTGTATAGTTTTAGCACATAAATTGTCGGTCTCATAGAAATTACTTATAAAGGCTGCAGAAATGTGGTTTCTGAGAAGAATGCAAAGAATGCCATGGACAAACAGAAAAACACATGACGAATTATTACAGGAGACAAATGAAAATCGTAAACTGATTAGAGAAATTAGACGTAGACAGTCACAGTTTTTTGGACATGTTATGAGAAGAAACAAATTGAAGAACTTGGTGACAACTGGCAAGATGGAGGGGAAGAGACCAAGGGGAAGACCGAGAAGTAAATACCTGGATGGCTTGGCCACATGGCATGGTCGAGACAGGAATGCTGAGCTGATCACAACTCTGGTTATCGAGTGAAATGACAAGTCCTGACCGCCCACGCTTTCCGGCATGGCACATGATTGATGGATTTATGGTAATGACGTCATTAATGGTCATATTGACGATGTATAAGACTTAGAATGTAAATAGTAAATCCCCTGACGTAGTATTATTGATGGTCACATAGTGATCTAGACTCATCTCGTCACACCGACCCATAGCAGTAAACTGCAAGGTGCTTTCATATAAAGAACTCATGAGACATGTTCTTCTCTTCTCACGTGAAACAGACACATTACAGAGAACAGTCTTCATCTTGTGAAATAATGCCAATGACAGCGCTATTTTACATTTAACTTCGGTAAAACATCTCCCACCTCCATACATCATGTGCCATGCCGGTAAGCGTGGGCGGTCATGTTTTGCCATCTCACTTGATCACCAGAGTCGTGGATCAGCTCAGTGTTCCTATCTCGATCATGCCATGTGGCCAAGCCATACAGGTATTTGCCTCTAGGTCTTCCTCTTGGTCTGTTCATAACATGCCAAAAAACTTTTCACTGTCTGCGTCTAATGTCTCTAATCAGTTTACGATCTTCGTTTGTTTCTTGAAGGACTTGCTCATTGGTCTTTCTGGCTGTCCATGGTATTCTTTGCATTCTCCTCAGAAACCACATTTCTACAGCCATCAGATGTTTTTCAGCTTGACTGCCCATTGTCCAAGCTTCACATCCATATAAAAGTACAGGTTATATGTAGCACCTCAACACCCTTTTTTTCGTTTCAATTGACATCTTTTTATTAGTCGGAATGATTTTCATCTTGCTAAAGGCTACCTTAGACATGGCGATTCTTGTTCTAATCTCTTCAAGGCATCTCCCATCAGATGTTATTACAGTTCCGAGATAATTGTACCTATTCACTTGTTGAAAAATATTCCCATTTACTTGTATATTACATTGTGGAATTTCGCTCTTCCTAGTGACGACCATAACCTGTGTCTTTTTACAATTTAATTATAACCCTCGTTGTTCACTGTGTGTAACAACTGCATCTACTAAATGTTGCAGGTCCTGTTCATTGTCAGCAATCAAGACTGTATAGTCTGCATATCTAATGTTACTGATGCATCGTCCCCCAATGTTGATTCCTTCCATATCTTCAATATTTCTGAAAATACTTTCACTGTACAGGGAAAACAGATCTGGAGACATTACACATCCCTGTCTCACACTTCTCTTAATAGGCTGATATTGGCCTACTTCATTATCAACTCCTATGACAGCTTGTTGTTTCCAATATATGTTTTTTTTTACAGGTCTAAGGTCTTTTCCATCAATTTGTAGATCTTCAAGCATCCTTATCATGTCGACATGTCTCACTTTATCGAAAGCCTTTGTGTAGTCAATAAAGCAAAGGTGCAGATCTTTGTTTACTTCTATAGATCGTTCAATTACGGTTCTCAGTAAATACACAGCATTTACTGAACCCTTTCCTTGTACAAACCCACATTGTTCTTCTCCTATTTCAGGTTGTATTTTCCTCCTAATTCTTTGCATGATAATTCTTAGCAAAGTCTTCGTGATGTGACTCATTATACTAATTGTTCGATGTTGATCACATACCAAGGCTCCTGATTTCTTTGGGATTGCAATAAATACAGAATTACATAATTCATGAGGTATATTTCCAGTATCATATATTGTATTAAGCAGATTGGTAACTTTATCTATTCCATATTCTTCTAAAGCATTAATCATTTCTGTTGTGACGCTGTCTGAACAGGGGGTCTTGTCAGATTTCATATGGTTAAGAGCATTCTGAACCTCCAACCTCCCACCTACTGCTATTAAAGTACCCACATAATCAAATGCATTGGAATATATCTGCACCATAAAATAATGTAATTGGCACGTGATGATGATGACTAACCAACAAACTGAGATGTTTCATCTGTATATCTGACTCCTAGAATGCAAGTTTGGTGACTGTTATCCCATGGGCAGCGAACGCCTTATCAACGATACCTGTAATCGTTATGTCTGCACCAATACATCAGACGACACAGTGGAATTTGTGCTAAAAGAATGTACGTTAGTATGTTGTTACACCACCGCATCCATCATCATCATCATCATCATCATCATCATCATCATCATCATCATCATCATCATCATCATCATCATCATCACCATCACCATCACCATCACCATCACCACCATCACCATCACCATCACCATCATCACCATCACCATCATCATCATCTGTCTGTCTGTCTGTCTGTTTGTCTTTCTATCTATCTCTGTCTGTCTGTCTGTCTGTCTGTCTGTCTGTCTGTCTGTCTGTCTAATAGACCCATCCCTCTGTCTCTCCCTCCGTCTATCCCTCGATCCCTCCCTCCCTGTCTGTTTTTCTATCTATCTATCTATCTATCTATCTATCTATCTATCTATCTATCTATCTATCTATCTATCTATCTATCTATCTATCTATCTATCTATCTATCTATCTATCTATCTGTCTGTCTGTCTGTCTGTCTGTCTCTGTCTGTCTGTCTGTCTGTCTGTCTGTCTGTCTGCCTGCCTGCCTGCCTGCCTGTCTGTCTGTCTGTCTGTCTGTCTGCCTGCCTGCCTGTCTGCCTGCCTGTCTGTCTGTCTGTCTGTCTGTCTGTCTGTCTGTCTGTCTGTCTGTCTGTCTGTCTGTCTGTCTGTCTGCCTGACCCGGCCCGGGTTCGCCCAGTCCCTGGTGTGGAGCATCTCATTTAATTCTGAGTAGGTAAGAATCCGCTCTGCCTTCAAAATGTTGACGTGAAGATTTTCTTCCTGCAGCTGCTTCTGTATTTGTTGATCAGTAAGCTCCATTTTTAGCCGCTTGACCACCCATCTGACTGTGTTTGAATCAGTGTTTCTGATTCTGGTGTCTTGGTCCTCCTTCCTCTCACAAGTTTTTGTGTTCGTCTGTGGGTAGTCGTCGCTCTTCTTATTGGTAGTTTCATTGACTGTAGGTTCAGATACTTTATTACAGCTTGCATGCAGACTCTCCAAAGGCAGGTTCGTCTTCTTGATAGTCTGGTCGGTTTTCTCACTATGCATCTTGGAAGCTGCTTGTTTCTTTGTGCTATTACGACGTGCCATTTTCCCCCCGTATCAGGCTGCTTGAAATGTGTAAGGCGTCTTGGCTTGATAGCGCTGAGAAGTGCTGTCAAGCGAATCGTGCCGATATGATGGCGGAAAACACTAAAGATGCGATGATATTGTTCAACATCTTTTAGATAACTTCTTAAGTATAGAAAGATGAGTTACAATGTTATGCATTATGCATTATTTTTATGTAAACTTTGAAAACGCCTTAAAGATTGTATCATTATTTATTATAACTCATATGCCGGTACATAACTATAGACAAAGAGTTTATAAATCTTTGAAAACGATACAACAATATGACTATAAGTTATACAACAATGTTATTAAAAGTTATGCCCCTTGAAATAACTTTTTCTAGAGTTAAGTCCCTTCGCTATATATAAATTTTAATGAAAAATGAAATAATACTGAGTAAGCAGGCGATTTCACACTAAAAAAATATCACAGTTGGCAGCTCTGGAATGAAAGGAAGACGTGTAGAAAATTTCATCTCAATCGGATGGGCCGTTAGCGAAAAAATAAAGGACATACATATATATTTACATACATACACTTTGTTTTATATATATAGACTAGCAGACCCGGCCCGGCTTCGCCCAGTTCCTGGTGGGGAGCATCTCATTTAATTCATATAAGTAGTCATATAAGCTCCCATTCCCGTTCCTGTCTGTCTGTCTGTCTGTCTGTCTATCTATCTATCTGTCTGTCTATCTGTCTGTCTGTCTGTCTGTCTGTCTGACCCTGCCCGGCATCGCCTGGCTCCTGGTGTGGAGCATCTCATTTAATTCATATAAGTAGTCATATAAGCTCCCATTCCCGTTTCTGTCTCTGTCTGTCTGTCAGTCTGTCTGTCTGTCTGTGAGTCTATCTGTCTGTCTGTCTATCTGTCTGTCTGTCTGTCTGTCTGTCTGTCTGTCTGTCTGTCTGTCTGAACCTGCCCGGCATCGCCTGGCTCCTGGTGTGGAGCATCTCATTTAATTCATAAAAGTAGTCATATAAGCTCCCGTTTCCGTTCCCGACTATCTATCTGTCTGTCTGTCTATCTGTCTGTCTGACCCGGCCCGGCTTCGCCCAACCCCTGATGGGGAGCATCTCATTTAATTCATATAAGTTCCCGTTCCCGACTGTCTGTCTGTCTGTCTGTCTGTCTGTCTGTCTGTCTGTCTGTCTGTCTGTCTGTCTGTCTGTCTGTCTGTCTGTCTGATCATTTATTGGTTGCGGTTAGAACAACCTTAGATAAACGAAGACCAACTTTCAAAAAGCATTAGAAAGAGCACTTGAAAGATCTTTACATATTCCCCCAACAATTAACTTGTGTAAATGGAACAGCGGCAGCAGCAGCAGAAGAAGAAGAAAAAGGAGGAGTAGGAGGAAGGAGGAGGAAGAGGGTGGAGGAGGGAGGAGGAGGGAAGAGGAGGAGGGAGGAAAAGATAGGCGGAGAGAGGAGGAGGAGGGAGGAGGAGGGAGGAGTAGGGTGGAATAGAGGGGGGAGGAGGGATGAGGAGGGGGAAAGAGGAGAAGGAGGAGTAGGGAGGGGGTGGAAGAGAGAGGAGGAGGAAGGAGTAGGAGGAGAGAGGAGGGGAGGAAGAGGGAGGAGGAGGGAGGAGGAGGAGGAAGGAGGAGGAGGAGGGAGGAGGGGAGGAAGAGGGAGGAGAAGGGAGGAGGGAGAGGGAGGAGGAGAACGCAGGAGGAGGAGGGAGAGGGAGGAGGAGGGAGAGGGAGGAGGAGGAAGGTGGAGGGAGAAGGAAGAGGGAGGAAGAGGTAGAAGGAGGAGGGAGAAGGAGGAGGGAGGAGGAAGAAGAATGATGAGGATGGAGGATGAGGAGGAGGAGGGATGTGGAAGAGGGAGGAGGTAGAGGGAGGAGGAGGGAGGAAAAGGGAGGAGGAGAGAGGATGAGGAGGGAGGAGGTAGGAGGAAGAGGGAGGAGGAGGGAGGAGGAAGAAAAACGCGGAGAGAGGAGGAGGAGGGAGGAGGAGTAGGGAGGAATATGAGTTAGGAGGAGGGAGGAGGAGGGATTAGGAGGAGGAAGGGGGACAGAGGAGAAGGAGGGAGGAGGAGGAAGAGGGAGGAGGAGGGAGGAGGAGGAAGGGGGAGAGAGGAGGAGGAGGTATTAGGAGGAGGGAGAAAGAGGATGGAGGAGGGAGGAGGAGGGAGAGGGAAGAGGAGGGAGGAGGAAGAGGGAGGTGAAAGAGGGAGAAGAAGGGAGAAGGAGGAGGAGGGAGGAGGAGAACGTGGGAGGAGGAGGGGGAGGGGGAGGAGGAGGGAGAAGGAGGAGGAGGAGGAGGGAGGAGGAGGAGAGAGGAGGAGGAGGGAGGAAGAGGTGGAAGGATAATGGAGAAGGAGGAGGGAGGAGAAGGAGGAGGAGGAGGGAGGAGGAGGAGATGGGAGGAGGAGGGACGGTAGGAAGGAGGTGGAGGGAGGAGGATGGAGGAGGAGAGAGGAGGAGGAGGAGGAGGAGAAAAAAGGGAGGAGAGAAGAGGAGAGAGAGGAGGAGGAGGGAGGAGGATGGAGAGAAGAGGAGGGAGGAGGGGAGAGGGGAAGAGGAAGAGGGTAGGAGGAGGAGGGGAGAGGAGGGAGGGATGTGGAGGAAGGAGGAGGAGGGATTAGGTAGAGGGAGGAGGAGGGAGGAAAAGGGAGGAGGGAGGAGGGGAGAGGAGGAGGAGGGAGGAGGTAGGAGGAAGAGGGAGGAGGAGGAAGGGGAGGAAGAGGAGGCAGAGGGAGGAGGGGGAGGGGAAGCGGAAGAAGGTAGGAATTGGAGGAGGGGAGAGGAGGAGGAAGGAGAAGGAGGGAGGAGGAGAAGGGAGGAGGGAGGAGGAAGGGAGAGGAGGAGGAGGGAGGAGGCGGAGGGAGAAGGAGGAGGGAGAATCAGGAGGGGAGGATGGAAAGGGAGGTGGAAGAGGAGGAGGAGGAAGGAAGAGGAGGGAGGAGGATAGGGTGGAGGAAGGAGGTAGAGGGAGGAGGAGGAGGTAGAGGGAGGAGGAGGAGGTAGAGGGAGGAGGAGGAAGGAAAGGAAGGAGGAAGAGGAGGAGGAGGAGGGTGGAGGGAGGAGGTAGAGGGAGGAGGAGGAGGTAGAGGGAGGAGGAGGGAGGAGACGGAGGGAGAAGGAGGAAGGAGTAGGAGGGAGGAGGATGGAGGAGGAAGGGAGAGGAAGAGGGAGAAGGAGGAGGGAGAGGGAGGGGGAGGAGGTAGAGGGAGGAGGAAGAGGAGGAGGAGGAGAGAGGAGGAGGAGGTAGAGGGAGGAGGTAGAGGAAGGAGGTAGAGGGAGGAGGAGAAGGGAGGAGAAGGGAGTAGGATGGAGGAGGAAGAGAGAGAAGGAGGAGGATTAGGGAGAAGGAGGCAGGAGGAGGGAGGAGGAGGGAGAGGGAAGAGGAGGGAGGAGGAGGAGGGAGGAGGCGGAGGGAGAAGGAGGAAGGAGTAGGAGGGAGGAGGATGGAGGAGGAAGGGAGAGGAAGAGGGAGAAAATGGAGTTAGAGGGATGAGGGAGGGGGAGGGGGGAGGAGGTAGAGGGAGGAGGAAGAGGAGGAGGAGAGAGGAGGAGGAGGGTGGAGGGAGGAGGTAGAGGGAGGAGGAGAAGAGAGGAGGAGGGAGTTTGCCATTCCGAATTCATACTCGTCTAGGTTCTGTGATTTCGGTCCTTCCATTGATTGTTCTTCCCTTCTACATGACTGTAGATAACTTCCTTACACATAAAGAGATGAATTGTTATTTATATTGCTGTGGCATGGAGGAATATCAGCAGCAGAGTTGATCCAGAAAACCAAAGACCGAGATCTACGGAGAGCCATGAACGCCTACGCCAGCCGGCACGGCACTTGATGATGATGATGATTGCCGTGTGACGATTCTGTGTAGTCACGTCATTTTCTTCGCTTTCCCTAGCGTTTTGGTTCGGAGATTCTTTCATCATCATCATCATATATTTACGTACGTATTTAGGGAGGGGGAGGAGGGAGGAGGAGGGAGAAGAAAAAAAATATCACAGTTGGCAGCTCTGGAATGAAAGGAAGACGTGTAGAAAATTTCATCTCAATCGGATGGGCCGTTCGCGAACAAATAAAGGACATACATATATATTTACATACATACACTTTGTTTTATATATATATCTATAGACTAGCAAGATGACCACATTCACGTACCGTTGACGTCAAAAACCAACTCCTCAAACATCAACAATTAAGTGGGTAGAACATTAATAGATGAACGATCGATTGCTTGTTTTTGTGGGCGTGGTTTATTTGTGCTTTAGTGTATAAACAACAATATTGAATCATTATATCGAAGCAAGTCAATTTTAGCGATACCAGTCATCGACATCTAGCAGAATGGATTAGGCTCGAGTTCAAAGCTGGTCATTTGAAGGATTATACAATCAATTCGGGGGTCAACGAAGATGACCAGTGAGGTGGGAAAAGATACTTTTCCAGCGCTGAATGATTGTGGCTGCGTCTAGTGATGGCGTGAAAATGGCCGCCTTATGTTAGTGTGAGAATATCGATTCCTCACACGCACACTTAGGATTCAGTGTACAACAGGGCAATGATGCGTACATTCCATGCATACATCGTTTACGTGGTCGACCTCTTCCTCTGCTTCCCTCTGGTCTGTACGTCATTGCTTGGTGTGGTATACTGTTAGTTGGTAACCAACTTGCACTGCCAAACCATTTGACTAGCTGCCTTCTAATAAAATATAGTGCAGCTATAACCCCCACTTTAGTCCTGATTTCTTCATGTATGGTCTTATCTCTTCTTGACACATTGAATATTTTTCTCAGCAATCTCATTTCTGTTGTTGTGATTTTTCTTTTCTTGTCATTGTCCTGGTTTGGCATTGGTAACATAGAGTTGGTAGGAAGATTGTGTTGTAAAGTGTTTTCTTAGTAGTTATTGATACATGTTTGTTCTTTCGTATAGGTGCCATTTGTCGAATGAGTTGATTTGCCTTATTGCATCTATTTTCGATCTCGTCTTCTGATTTGGCATTTGATGATATTATACTTCATTGGTACTTGAAACTCTTTTTACTTGTTTCAAGGAATGTTCGTTGAGGTGAATCGTTGTTGTTTTATCTTCTTGAGCTATAGTCAATACCTCTGTTTTACTTGTGCTAATATTCATGTTATGTTCCCTACACATTTCGTTTAGACTATTCATGCGGTCTTGTAATTCTGCTTCTGATTTTGCTATTAGTGCTTGGTCGTCCGCAAACAGGAGTTCTCTAAATGTTAGATTTGCAGATGGTTCTTTTTCTGTGTTCTCGTCATGCAGTGTTCTTGCGGTCTCTGTTTTGCTGGTTTATTTAATATGTTGTCTGTATATGTTATAAACAAGAGAGGGGACAGGACACAACCTTGTCGTACTTCGGATCTTATAGTGAAGGGTTCTGAGTGTCCCCCAGTTGCTCTCAATATGCATTCAGTGTTGGTGTATAAGCTTCTACAAAGGTTTGTTAGATTTTACTCACTCCATATTGTTTAAGGTTTTCCCATAGCTTGTTTCTATCTACCCTATCAAATGCCTTTTCTTGGTAGACAAAGGCTAAGTAGAGTGTTTCGTTGAATTCGATTGATTTTTCGATAAGTTAATATCACGATGTTGGTGATGATAAGTGCGTGATATGGTCGCTGTCTAGGTAACGATACTCCTGGTGTGTCAATATGGATTGTAAGTGAGTTAACTCTCTATCTCCCAATGCAACTCACCCCCGCAGTATACATCCATCAGTCAGTAAACAAGAGCGGTTTGGCGCACATAATCCTTTAATACAGAAAGGACACGGACACATAACATATTGGTATCCCCAGAAATCAATGCAAAATCCGCAGAATATATATGTATTCTCCTCACACGTTAAACAGCACACATCACTGCCTTCTATAATCTTCCTGAATCTCACATCCACAAGACATTTAGTCCAGCTACTATCCACGGCTGGATCTCACACAATACGACCCACACACTGGGTCGGAGCCTCTGCTCACTATGCAACCCACTCTGGGTTTTAGGCCTGCATTCACAACTGGGAGAACAACACAACCCAACGATCTGACCGCAGTCAGTCTCAGCTCCCACGTATTAGCCCACCGATCCACTCGGCGCCAACAACATCCACTGTTGAACCCACTCTGGGTTCAGGCCTCCATTCAAAGCTCGGAGAATCACACAACACCTTTCTCCGTCGACTACCGACTCGTTCGGTGTCTAAAACTCAACTCCCTGAAGTCTCCTGACTTCACACACAAATACACTGTCTCTCGCTCCATCCTCCTGGGGTCTACACTCACCCTCCCTATTATTCCTCAGGACTGGCTGTTTTTCTCATAGCCAGGTCAGTCACTTTACTGTCTCCAACTTTCATCCATTCTTTCTCATGTCCGGTCACTCAACTCACTGTCAATGACACAGGCCTATGTCAGTTGTCTAAAAGCAAAAATGACATAGCATCCGTGCTTCCTTTGTTTTTCCTAAATCCAAGTTGAGTTTCAATTGGCTGGGGTTCCATAATAGTTCGTAGACCTTTCTTTCTCAAGAATTTTGCAAAATATTATCCCACTATGACTCAACAGTGAAATGCCTCTGTATTGTGTGCAGTCTCTTTGCTGCCTTTGCTTTTCTAGATTGGGATATTTATCGCGTTTCTCCAGTCTCGTGGTGTCTGTTGTTCTACAAAATATGGTTGAATAGTCTATGTAGCCATGCTGCTCCTATATCTCTTGCTGCTTTAATTAGTTAATTTGGTATTTCATCTTGTCCTGTTGATTTGTTCAATGGGGCTAATCTTATGGCTTCTATAATTTGTTCTGTCAGTATGTCTGGTTCTAATTGTTCTGTGTCATGTGTGTCGGTTTCTTGAATTCCAGTGACATCTGATGGGATGTTGAGAAGTTGTTCGAAGTACTGTTTCCATCTCATTAGGAATTGTTTTTGTTCACTTATTGGTTCTACATGTTCGTTGTTAATTATTTCAGTTGGGTCAAAGGGTTCTCCTCTGGTTCTCATTGCACTTATCTTTTTATAGAAGTTTCTAGTTGCCTCCTTGTAGTTTGTATTTAGAGTGTCTCCATACTCCTCGCAGTCTGTTTTTCTCTCTGTTAAATTATCCCGAACGACAACTAGCCAGGAAAAAAAAAACATTCCCATATGTGTAGCATGTTACACCCACCTTTGGTATTTATGATGCCTATGGTAAACATTGCCTCAACGAGTCATGTATTATTGATTATTTTTCATGCGTTTTAATGCTTTTTGTTCTTTTGTTGTCAAAGAATTGCTTCATAAGAGATGTTGAATGAATGAATGCAAGAGAGGAAATAGAGAAGAAGGGCAGAATGTCAGACGGGCCTGCGGGTCCAATTCTTAACTCTTTGAAAATAAAGATTTTCGTTCGTTTCGTTCGTTCGTTCTTTACTACTCAGTTTTCATGTCTTCTCGCTACTCTATATTCTATGTAATCGCATTCCTGTTTGCTCTTCGATAACTTTTTATATTTTTCCTTTTTGTCTTTTACAGCTTTCTTTACTTCTGGGTTCCAACAACTTGTTATTTTCTTTATCCGTGTTTTGCGTCTTTTCGTGGTTCCACATGTTATCTTTGCGGTATTTAAAATGCTTGATTTGAACATCTCCCATTCTTCTTCCACTGTCTTTCTTTCTATAGTAATTTTACAAAGATTTCAGTTAGTTCTTTTTTATAATTTTCCCTCACTGCCTCGTCTTTGACATTTTTTAAGTTTACTGATTCGCATGGCATGTATTACCTGGTCTTTGCTTATTTCTGCTGATGGTTCTTATTGTAGCAACGACTGCTTTGTGGTCTGTGTTTATACCTAAGTTGGTATCTGCCTTTGCATCTAATATATTTCTCTTTCTGTTATTTATTTTGTTAATATAATATCAATTTGGCTTTTAGTATCTAGATCGTTCCATTGATTCCAGGTGTAAATGTGTGAGTCTTTGTGTTTATAGAATGTATTTATTATATAGAGTTCGTGTTGGTTGCATAGCACTATCAATCTACTTTCATTATGTTGGTCTCCAAATGCTCCAAGATATTTTTCTATGCCCGCTCTGTTGTGTCCTGGTCTTGCATTGAAGTCGCCCATAACTATTATGTTGTCCTACTTATCTATTTCATTTAGGACTTCATGGAGGTCTTAGTAGAAGTCCTCGCATTCTTGCTCATTATTGATTGTATTATATGGTGCGTATATTTGTTACATATGTTGTAATTGTTTGTTCTTTTATTGTCGTTGTGTGCCGTATTAAGGCAGTGTTGTGTTGTCTATGTCCCTAAGTCGGTGTATTCTAATTGCAATGTAATATAATCCTAGTGAATGTTGGTCTGGATGACTTATGATATGTCCTATGGGTAGGCCAATGAAACAACAGCATCATACTCTTGGCACAACAAATATAGACGAACAGAAACAACAAAACTCTTAGTTGTAATATATATAATATATATAGTAATTTTCATAAAACCCTGAGACGGTTCAGATTACTCAGCTGTATATCCCCCGACCAACATCAGTTGGCTACGTCCACAAATAACGAAATTCCCAATCAGGTGAAACGGCACAGTGAAATGCTGCACTTCATATGCGAGACGAATCCAGCCGCAGTAAACGTTGTATTCAAAAATGCTTTTCCAGATCTTCCCCGAACACTATGCGAATGTTCACACAACGTGTTAAAGGTAAAATTAAACTTCAAATATGTCAGAAGATCATTTACTTCGGTACAAAAGCAATCTGAGAGTTCTCACCAAAACCATGCTTTCAGTTTAAAAAAAAAAAACCGAACCATATCTTGTAACACAGCGGTTTCATAGGTGCGTTATTGGGTCCCATACGAAACGTGCTGAAATGAGTCATAGGTGTGCCAAGGAAATGAACTTGATCTGCCACCGTTTGATTAAAAAAAAAATTTACCACTCGACATGCTAAACGATAACCTACGAGATTTGGACTAACATATGCAACAAGTCCTGGAAAGAGACGATTTTGCCACCACACGAAAAGGTGAGATTGTATCAACAGTCGTTGCAGTGTTATTTAACTGGGCTCAATCAGTGCATGTACACGCAAGTAGGGGTAGTGAATATATATATATATATATATATATATATATATATATATATATATATATATATATATATATATATATATATATATATATATATATATATATATATATATAATAAAACGAACTAAAAGCCAGAATTTTCAAGTTAGTTAGTTAGTTAGTTAGTTGGTTAGTTAGTTAGTTAGTTAGTTAGTGTTTCCTCTTGAGCCCAAGGCGGCACATACGGCAGAAGTCATGGCGCTCCATGCTTGGCGGCTCGCTGCTAGCTGTTGTAGGTCTTGGATATTTACTTGGCCATTGAATGAGCCTTCTCTGATGATGGTTCTACACAGGGTCTCTCGTGGTCTTCCCCGTTTTCTTTTCCCTACATGTGACCATATGAGGGCTTGGTAGGCGAGTCTTGTCTTGTCCATTCTGAGTACATGGCCGATGTAGTTCCAATGGCGTCCTCTTATAAAATTGGATACTGTATCTTGCATAGTCTCTTGTCTTATTTGCGTATTGGTTCTGAAGTCTGTCCAGTGGATGTTTAGAATTCTTCGAAGACATTTGTTCTCAAAATTATCTAATTTTTTATCTAAAGCTACCGTTGATTTCCAACCTTCACTTCCACACGTTAACACTGGAATCACACAAGAGTTGAAGATTTTCTGTTTCGTGTGTTTGCTGAGTGTCTTAGATTTCCACATGTTTGACAGTTTATTGAAGGCACCAGATGCCAGTGCGATTCTAGATGATATTTCTGGTGTTAAGTCTGTAGATGTCATTTTGCTTCCTAGGTATGTGAAGCTGTTGACTTTTTCAAGAGCCTAGATGTTTAATTTGGTGTCGTCTGAACTGTTGGTAAGATCGATAGTTTTTGTTTTTGTGGTGTTAATTTGGAGTTCGGAATTTCAAAAGCACTATGTCGTCTGCAAAGTCCAGGTCTTCTAGAATTTTGTCAACCCAATGGATACCCATATTTGTGTTGTTTGTGCATTTGCGCATGACCCAATCGATAGCTATTCCAAAAAGCATCGGTGATAAGACACAACCCTGTTTCACTCCTGTTTCGACTGAGAACCAGTCAGAGTTGCCTGCTTCTGTTCTTACGCAGCAACGTGTTTCTTTGTAGAAAGATTTTATGACGTTGGTATATTTGGTAGGAAAACCACAGATGTTAAGTAGATTCCAAAGTGAAGGATGGTGGATACTGTCGAAGGCTTTTTGAAAGTCGACAAAGCTGGTGATTAATTTCGACTGGAATTCTAAGGAGTCTTCAATGATTATTCTGAGGGTGAAAATGTGGTATATGCATGACCGTTTTGGTCTGAAGCCTGCTTGTTCTTCTCTTAGTCTTTCATCTATAGCCTTTTTCAATCTCTCAAGTAACATGCTACAAAAAGTTTTCCTGGTACTGACAATAGAGTGATACCACGCCGGTTATTGCAATCAGACATATCGCCTTTTTTTAGGCAGTTTGAAAATTACACCATCCTTCCACTGTTGAATTCTCAAGACTGGAACAAATATTCTGCAGTCGTCGCCCCCGCTCCTCCACCCCCTACGTAACGTCAGGTAGTCGACGAGCCCTACAGAGGGGCTATTCTACATTTAACTTCTTTCTTGGGCTATTCTACATTTAACTTCTTTATCAGAAAGCAATGGCAAACTACTGAGCATAATCTTGCCAAGAAATCAACATACAGCTGAAAGATGCTGATGTTGACAGCGATGTCCTATAAAGGATATGCAAACATTTATTCTGTATTTAACTTCTTTCTTGAGCTATTCTACATTTAATTTTTTTCGTGAGCTATTCTACATTTAACTTATGTATTCAGCAGCTCTACATTTAACACATTAATCTTTCTATTCTACGTTGGATTTCTTTCTTTAGCTATTCTACACTGAGCTATTTTCTTGTATAACGAAAAAATCATTTTCGTGTGTTATTCTACATTTAGCTTCTTCCTTGTGTTATTCTACATTGAATTGATTGCATTAATACATCTTCCATCTACTGCTTTTAAAGTACCCAAATACATACGTAGATACCATACAATAATGTATGTGACATGATGATGATACTAACCTACACACTGAGTTGAGTCTTCCGTATGTCTGACACCTAGATTGCAAATATGGGAACCATTGTTACCCACTGGACTCCGTGCACAATGATGGCTGTGATCGTTATTTGTGTAAACATCATCTTTCTGATGGCCCGCTGAGGAACATTCGACAACAAAGTGGTAAGTCAATGAGTGTGTTTATTCTTCAACACTCATCCTCTTCATCATCATCATTGCTTGATTAACAAATTAGCATAGGCGATATTGTCTCTTCAGATTTATAATCTCCAGCAAAACATATTATTTCATTCACTTAGTCTCCTTATCATTATGAAGCGATATTATAAATCATCTCTCTTTGCTTGTCTTTGTTTATCTTTAACTTGAAATTGTTCTACTGCTACATTATGTTCCAGTTATTCTCTGTTCATAATGTGACCACAATCTTGGCTACCTTAAACTGTTCGACATTTATTTTCTCTCTTGGGCTAAACTACATTTAAGTTCTTTCTTTAGTTATTCTACACTAAACTTCCTTCTGTGGCTATTCTACATTAAACTTCTGAGTTTAGCTTTTATTTCATTAACTTCATTCTTAAGCAGTTGTACAGTTAATTATTTCTTTAGCAGTTCTACATTTAACTTCTTTCTGAAGAATTCTACATTTAAATTCTCTCTGGGATTATTCTACATTTACATTTTTTTTAGTAGTTCTACATGTAACTTATGTCTTTAGTTTTTCTACATTTAACTTCTTTATTGGGATATTTTACATTTAATTTATTTCTTTGGTTGTTCTACGAACAATTTATTTATTTGACTACTCTACATTTAACTTATTTCCTTGTATATTCTATATTTAAATGCTTTCCAGTACTAGTCTACATTTAACTTCTTTCTTTGAGTATTCTTATGTAACCTTTTTCTGAAGTAATTTAGCAGAAAAAGTAGTGAAGACAGTGTAGAGGAATTGTATAATTACACGGAGAATGCTTTGAAGAATTGAACAAATTCAGAAACAAACATGATAATGGTTGACTTCAATGCGAAAGTTGGAAATCAAGGTGATGGATGCACAGTAGGTAAACATTGCTAGGGAGAACGAAACGAGAGAGGATACCCACTTGTAGAATGGGCAAAAGAACACGAGAAGATTGTCGGAAACATCTGGTTTAAGCAACATCACAGAAGGTTATGGACATGGAGAAGTCCTGACAGCAGGATTAGAAACCAGATCGATTACATCCTGATTACCAAAAGGCGTTAACAGTCGCAAAAACAGTTTCAAATGCAGACTGTTACAGTGATCACAGATTGATTATAGGAACGTTGAAGGTAAAGTTAAAGAAAGTCAAGTATACAACAGAAAACACTAAATATGATCTGTGTGCATTAAAACATAACAAGGAAATACAAGACAATTTTAACATAGAAGTAAAGAACAGATTTGATGTATCTGATCTAGAGATCATATTTCAAGATGTAGATGATCAAAGGGAAATGTTGAAATATAAATCAATTTTGCTGCAGAAATAACTATCCAAAAATTAAAGAAAGTAGGTCGTAAGAAATGGATGACTGAAGAAATGTTAAGACTAATGGAAACAAGAAGACAGAACAAAAACAATCCTGACAAATATGAAGATATTCGCAGGATAGTCAGAAAAGTATGTAAAGAAGCATAAGAAGCATGGCTCGAAAATCATTGCATAGAAATTGAACATAACAGTAAAAATAACAGATTAATGCACAAAAGAATTCAGGAGCTTACTAATAAAAGAACACCTACATCAACAGGCTGCCTGAAAACAAAAGATGGAGGAATCATAATAGAAAAAACATGAGAATTTACATACATGGTCAGATTATGTGAAAAACGTTTATGACGGTACAAGAGAAGAACATAATGATCTTCGGAGTAATAATGAAGGACCATCAATTCTGAAGACAGAAACTCAGCATGCTCTTAGCCATATGAAATCTTTCACGACCTCTGGTCCAGACAATATATCAACAGAAATGATCACTGCCCTAGAAGTAATATGGAATAGACAAAGTCACCAGACTGCTGAACACAATATATGATACTGGAGATATACCCCTGGATTATGTAATTCTATATTTATTGCAATCCCGAAGAAATCAGGAGCCTTGGAATGTGGTCTAGTTTAGTTTAGTTTAGTCGATGGATTAACATCATGGCACACGGGTGTAACCCATAAGTGCTCCATTCTCCTCCTACCTCAAATCTGAGTCTGGAGAAACTCAGCTCAGTGCACGAACTCTGTAGCACCGGCGAGGATCCTATAATACTTTGGGTAGATTTTTAACTCGAAATTTTGCCCGGGCAGCGCCGTTAGGCTACTCTGTTTCGATTTATAACTGCCAAGGGATGTTTTACGTGCGCAACAATACACACATGGCGAAAGCAGCCTTTTGCAAGACGAAAAACATACTGACCAATAAAGAGATGGCAATTGCAGCGAGAAAAAGAGTGTTGAGATGCTCCATAGAACCTGCACTATTGTAAGGATGGGAAGCATGGGCAATGAGCAGACTAGCTGAAAAACAGCCGGTGGCTATTGAAATGTGGTTTCTGAGGAAAATGCAAAGAATACCATGGACAGACAGATCATCGGATGACCAATTCCTGCAAGAAACAAATGGAAATCGTAAATTGATTAGAGCAATTAGACGTAGACAGTCATATTTTTGGACACGTTCTGACAAACAACAAACGTTTGCAGAAGATTATATAACAACAGTGAATGCACGGTAAGAACAAATGGAGGACACTCAGAATGGCTCACCATCAGATCCGAAATACAACACGTTTGTGTCCCGTATACCCCTGTTGTTCATAATCTATAGAGACAGCATATGTAAAAATTAAAAAAAAAAAACAGCCAAAGAGAGACCGTGACAACACCGCACGGAGAACAAAACACAGAAGCAGAACCAACTGCACAACTAATTACACCATTAAGGAACTCGTATTTGTGGACGATTAGCCTGTGTCCCTGGCGAAGGTGGTAATGACGTTGTTCGTAATACCGTATATCCACGTGGGGGAAAACAGCTGCGGGAGAGATTCGGCAGCGGATAGAGCCGCGCTGGTACCTTACTGGGATATGTGAACCGGTCGTTCAGAAAGCAATGGCAAACTACTGAACGTAAAACTTGCCTAGTACATGAATAGCAGCTGAAAATACTGGTGTTGACTGCAACGTCCTGTAAGGGATATGGAAAAAAAAATGCGGACGATTACACATTAATACCCGAATAGTTAAATACATTGACACCATACAATAATGTATTTGACACACGATGATGATGACTAACCTACAAACTGAGTTGGGTCATATGTATGTCTGACACACAGAATGCTGGGATGGGAACAGATGTCACGCTGTGGGAGACCCCGCCTACTTTATGAATGGCTGCAAACGTTTTCGGTGTAAACATCGCATTTATTTTGCTGTGGATCACGAATACTTGGGTGATTGTAAGTCTGTGTGTGTGTTTGTATACCAAACCATCATCATCATCATCATCATCATCATCATCATCATCATCATCATCATCATCATCATCATCATCATCATCATCATCATCATCATCATCACGAAAATCAAGCAGTCAATCAAACCCCACAACTCACGACCCTCTGGCGCCCCACCCCAGAGATCACACCAAGTTCCTGATGTATACAATTCTTACGGCACGTCAGCCATACCTTCTTGTCCGTGCCTGTTGTGATGAGGGGGGGGGGGGGGGGGTTTTACAATTTTTGTTTTCCCGTGAATCAGGATAAATATGTGGATCTTCATAAAGTTTATCTGAACTCACACAAATCCCTGGTATCGTGAGTGACCCTCGAGGGAGGAGAATTATCACCCTATGAGTAAGGTCATTCTCGGGGTTTGGTTTCTAGTTCAGGTTTTATTCAGAACGTGACAACAGAGACTCAGTCTGAGGGAAATGTCAGGTCTGACCACGGGGGCCAGGAGGTTGCATGTTACGCTATACCTCTTCAAACAGGGACAGATGTACAAAATAATATAATGGGCATTCAAATGGCTGTTGATGGCAAGACTCCATTATCTATCTATCTATCTATCTATCTATCTATCTATCTATCTATCTATCTATCTATCTATCTATCTATCTATCTATCTATCTATCTATCTATCTATCTATCTATCTATCTATCTATCTACCTACCTACCTACCTACCTACCTACCTACCTACCTACCTATCTATCCTATCTATCTATCTATCTATCTATCTATCTATCTATCTATCTATCTATCTATCTATCTATCTATCTATCTATCTATCTATCTATCTATCTATCTATCTATCTATCTATCTATCTGTCTGTCTGTCTGTCTGTCTGTCTGTCTGTCTATCCGTCCGTCCGTCCGTCCGTCTGTCTGTCCTTCCGTCCGTCAGTCCGTCCGTCCGCCGGCCCGCCCGCCCGCCCGCCCGCCCGCCTGACTGCCTGTTGGTTTCATGTTAATATTCACGTAACTCTGCAAAAAAAAAAAATGATGGATGGAAGGTACTTGCACAAACAAATGACCTATTGAAAGGCGGTGGCATGATCCCTCTTCATCCTCTGGTGATGGGGGAAGATGTAATCTGGACAAAACTTTCATCTAGAGGAGAAGTTTGGTTCGCCTGTAACCAAATGTATGCGATCTTTTCCCCTGGTGGCTTCCCGAATAGTTAAAACTTCACTATTCCCTACTTTGTCAACAATACTCAAAAAGGGGTTGCCTGAAACAAAAATAATTCAGGTATAGTCATCTGTACCAACCCATTCAAATCAGGTCACCAAACTCACCTTTCTCCTCCGAGTCTCTTCTCAGCTTCCGGAGAGCAGGTCCATATATATATATATATATATATATATATATATATATATATATATATATATATATATATATATATATATATATATATATATATATATATATATATATATATATATATATATATATATATATAATGACACAGAGTCTGTCTCAAAGAAATGTAAAAATTCAGAAATAAACATCATAATAGGAGACTTCAATGCAAAAGTAGGAAATCAAGGGGATAGATACACAGTAGGAAACTATGGTTTAGGGGAGAGAAATGAAAGAGGATACAGACTCGTAGAGTGGGCAAAAGAACAGGAAATGATTGTATTAAACACCTGGTTTAAGCAACACCCTAGAAGATTATGGACATGGAGGAGTCCTAATAGCAGGATTAGAAACCAGATTGACTACATTTTCATTAGCAGAAGGTTTAGAAACGCGCTAACAGTAGCAAAACAGTTCCCAGTGCTCATTGTTATAGTGACCACAGATTACTCACAGGAACATTGAGGATAAATTTGAAGAAAGTCAAGTATATAACAGGAAACACTAAATATGATTTGTGTACATTGAGTAATGACAAGGAAATACAAAACAAATTCAACATAGAAGTACAGAACAGATTTGAAATATTGTCTGATCTAGAGATCCTATTCCAGGATGTGGATGATCAATGGGAAACGTTGAAGAATTCAATCAATGTGGCTGCAGAAACAACTATTCCAAACTTAAAGAAGGTTGGTCGTAAGAAATGGATGACTGAAGAAATTTTACACCTCATGGAAACAAGAAGACTCAACAAAAATAATTCTGTCAAATATGAAGAAATTCACAGACAAGTCAGAATATTATGTAAGGAGGCAAAAGAAGCATGGCTTGAAGAAAAGTGCTTAGAAATTGAAAACCAACACAACAGTCAAAATACCAAATTAGTGCACAAAAGAATTCAGGAACTTACTAATAAAAGAACAAGTACATCAACAGGGTGTCTAAAACTAAAGATGGCAAAATCTTAATAGAAAAAGACCAGATTCTACATGTATGAACAGATTATGTGAAATACCTTTATGATGATAACAGAGACGAACAGTATGATATTAGATTTAATAATGAAGGACCGCCAATTTTGGAGATGGAGGTTCGAAATGTTCTTAAGCATATGAAAGCTGGCAAGGCCCCTGGTGCAGATAACATCACAACAGAAATGATTAAAGCTTTAGAAGAATTTGGACTAGAGCAAGTCACCAGACTGCTGAACACATTATATGATACTGGAGATATACCTCTTGAATTATGTAACTCTGTATTTATTGCAATATCAAAGAAATCGGGAACCTTGGAATGTGATCAATCATAGAACAATTAGTATAATGAGTGACATCACAAAGATTTTGCTAAGAATTATCATGCAAAGAGTGAGGAAGAAGATGCAAACTGAAATAGGGGAAGAACAATGTGGGTTTGTAGAAGGAAAGGGTACAGTAAATGCTGTGTATATGCTGCGAACAGTTATTGAACGTGCTATAGAAGTGAACAAGGGTATACATCTTTGCTTTATTGACTATACAAAGGCTTTTGGTAGAGTTAGACATGTCAACATAGTTGATATGCTTGCAGATCTATAAATTGATGGGAAAGACATTAGACTTATAAAAACATATATTGAGACTGTAATAGATCACGCAGAGTCTGAACATAACTGAAGGTAACTGCACACATTGAAGACAAAGCTCCGACCAAAGTGTATATGGGTCCGTTTATTAGTCCAGGTATAAAAACGTATACAATAATTTGAAACACTCCTGGCTAAGTTGAATGCTGAGTTGGGACTGCCCTGTGTTTATCCTTGACTTCACGCGTGAGCTTCCCTAACAACTCGTTCAATTGTGCTCACGCGTGCATAATTTATCACTTATTCATTTCCCAAACCCTTTTCTATTTCACACCAACTATCTCCCAAACTACTAACAGAGATGGTGCTCTGTTATAATCCTCCCTTTCTTTAAAAAGACTTATCTTAAAAAGTCTTAACCCCTAACCTACCCATTCTAATTATGCTTTCCCTCACTAAAACCTTAACCCCAATATTATTTCTCTAACCCCCTCTTAACCAATGAACTTATTTCTACTCCTTCAAGTCCAATTCTCCACTTGTCTCTTATAACTAACCGCCTACAAGGTTTCATAAAAAAACACAGTTCATAAGGAAATCTACATATATATAGGTATATATTATACATCATAATATTTCTGCATTACAAAATCTCAGTTTTATACAACACATCACAACATATATGTGTACCTTTTCGAAATACTTCTTCTTCTTCTCTTCATAAGCGATCTGCTTAAACCTTTTTATCACGATCTCAAAAATTCAAAACGCCGTACTCTTCTGATACTACCTCAAACTCCCTATTGTCATCACTAACAGTATTACCTCAACATTACTAATTCTCTACTTTCACTTTCAACCAACCTGAAATCACTCGCACACGATAGTAAGACAAAGAATCGGTGCGCACCGGAAAGTCAAAGAACTAGAACTCTTCCTCACAAAAACCACACTCATCTTTACCCCCCTATGTTACCTGAGACTTTATGTAATAAAGTCTAAAACAATTCCATAGTTCAATTATACCACTTATTATGGCAATTTCACAGTTTGCGCTGATATCTACATCATCAAGCATCAACCACCAAAAATATTATTCACTCCTAAATGTCTTTATATTACAGACACTACTGATATTATGGCTCTGAACCTTACCTCAACCATAGCAACCTCACATTGTAATGTAAACCACAAAACACATCCCGAGGACACAAATAAAAAGGTCCATTATGGACCTACCACTCAAAACCCCCTCTATCATTATAAACATCACCTACTAAAATATAACCAAATCTCTCCTATACCTCACTCAGGAATACTCTATATCAGGTACTCTATTAATCTTGCCGAAAACTTCAGCAACCCAGTAATGTCCATTTATTATGGGCATTTCACCTAAAACTTCCACTTGCCGTTATCAACAGCAACAAAATACCGCTACTGAACTCATGTCTGTGACCTTCTAACCCCTCACTGCTTGCAATCAACTTTATTCTTTATCAGTCCGTATCTCACGGACCCCCAAAACCTCATGTCATTTAATCTATGTTCGCTGTGACCACAGCACTCCACACTGACAATATTCGTTTCTCACGAACACACTTACTTCCCTTTATAAACTTTCCACTGGTTTAATCCCCCAACTCTTGTATTGATACCTACAGGACTAAAACATGGCATTCAATTCATGTTTTACTATTTGTCTTCACGCTGTCTGGCGCAGCACTTATTATAAGCGTTACCCATATCTACTAAAAACCAGCAATCTCGTGTAGCTTATTAAATTTCCATTACATCATGGCACTAGATCCATGTTCACTTCCGACCCCATGGAGACAATGTTTTAAAATTGTCCCACATCTTCTGAATGTAACCCTGCATTCAAAATTCCCAAGGACTCTATTAACTAGTTTCTGTTTTAAAACTTCACCCAATTAAACGTCAAAAGAAAAACAATTTTACTGAAAAGTAATTATTTTTAAGAATGGTCAACGGCAACTCAATTATAAGAAACAGAATCATTATAACTGATAATAAAAAAAATTTGAAATTAACTGATCAAGTAACATGCCAATGTTCAAACAAGGTAAACTTAAAAAACGGCATAACTCATGAATAATCGAAGATACAATCAGAACAGAACAATATCCCCCCCCCCCCCTTGATATTCAAATATGTTTTCATATATCCCCACAAAATGAAACAAGCATCAATTTAATTTAAAAGAAAATATCTAATGTTATCTAACACTACTGGTCTCTTTTACGGACCAGTAGTTTGTACGCAAAAGACTGAAAACACAACAATCCTATTCTAATAATCAAATGGCAATCCTTTTACAGGAGCAAATCAATCAAAAATTATATAACATACCATACATATTCAATTAAAACCAACTGCTTATAGTACCGAAACAACATTGGTCTCTTATACTAACCAATGAAATACATATCTATTCACACAAGTCATGCCTATTCCGCTATTCTTACAACAGTAAAAAAAACAACAACTCAATGCTAGGGCAATTATTAACCTGCATTAATCCCTATATATATATATATATATATATATATATATATATATATATATATATATATATATATATATATATATATATATATATATATATATATATATATATATATATATATATATATATATCTGTTACCTACAGACTATTTTCTCAACATAACGCGGAACAATATTTGTTCCCCTAAAGCAAAAATCATTAATCAACAAATGTCCATATTTTATGGAAGTCAACCATTGATTATCTACCTTCCCAATATTTCACTCTTTACAAAACTAATTCATAGCACATCACAATATTTGAAATATAAACCTAAACAACCGCTGTAAACTACAGCTCAAATCACTTCATCTACTACTAGTGTTGCGGTTATCCCAATGTACTACCAGTCATGTATCTACTAAGAGAAACCGTGACTCGGCACACTAGTTGTTTCCCCTGGATTTGTACCAAGAATTATTACACATTACTGTTTACTACGGTATCTCCACAATGCTACAACCAGCAAAAAATGTCTATTTACTATAGACTTCACCAATACATCTATCTACTATATTTGTCAATAACTAATTCTATTTTTAAGTCTCTCGTCTACCCGACGCAACTAACCTTTCATTCTCCTGTATCAGTGCTTTCCAACATCTCACCACAACAACTCTAAGCTATCCTCAACTCTCTCCTAGCGTTCTCACACCGCGATGATAGTCAAACCAGTCACATTTATCGGCACACATTCTATAGTGCTCTATTTATAATACTCCGATATCCATTTGGCTAATCACTTACATCACTCATCTTTCACTTACTACTCAAGGTTTCTCCTATTTATCGGGACTCTTTCAGAAACAGTAAGCAACACCGCACATGACTAACGAGAAACCTCACTTCAATTGGGCAAACCATCCTCTCTCATTTCTCTATATCAGGCATTCTTGCTTCAACATGTCTCTGCCAACGATTTTCACAATCTAACTACTTTCTTATTTCAACTTTTCTCAATCATTCACTCCCTTTCCACAAGTCAAAGCCTTCCTTGCTCAAACAACACATTAGCTCTAACAAGCAATTCTCCGTCCACTCCCATCATCCAACGATCTAACCGCTAAAAACACTAACAATCACTTTCCCACAGCTAACTTTTCTGTGTTTTCTCATTCTTCCGCACACTCACCTCCGTCAACGACATGGTACTTGCTTACTATAAATAAACATAACGTTAACTCTCTATCTGACACCCCGTCATAGAATTTTCATTAATTCTGTCCAACACCTCACATTCTAAACAAAAGACATCACAAATTTCCAATCATCTTCTCTCTACCCCCCAATCTCCGCATACTCACTTACTCTATTCTCTACGAAATCAGCGGTATGTTTTATCAGCGTCACCCATCAGCCACTCTTCGCATATTCGCACGGCGCTCGTATTTATACTTCTCATATGCATTGACTATTGTATACAAACAACCTCGTTCTCACCTCACCACTATTTTCGTATCACAACAACCTGACGTGCCTATACTATTACTTCTACAAAAAAAAAAAAACAAAAAAAAAAAAACAAAAAAAAAAAGACACCAATTTAACATTCTAGCAATTACTCACCACAGCCTAAGCGTGTCGATCACTTCCACTCACAATGAGACAAGATATACCAAACGCCTCGTACATGCATGCGCTACTACTACTAATCACCTGACATCGTTCTATCCATACACTTCCTTCTTCAGCACGACGCAGCACACATGTTTGTCTACACTTTTACACATGCAAGAACAACGCATAACCAGACGAATTACTTCAATACTCAACAGGACTTTCACAATTCAACGGCTTTCCTCAATCATCACAACCAAACACTACTCTCCGTCCTACCTAATTTCCACATCAAACCACTCCGACAGTTAAATACTCACTCACTTTATCTTAAACTCCTCATCACTTCATAGTAATGAACTACTTCTTCGCGCTATTTTCAGGCTATAACAGTCGCACTACCCTCTCCACAGCAACACAACTTTTTAACCGATATAACTCTCATCAAACTTGAACTACTCCAAGCTCAGTTACAAAATGCTCAAATCTGATCGTATCGGTTATTTAAATATAACCATGGTCTTATCGATTTCATGAGACTTCTAGCTTTGTCCAGCGACGCTTCAGCCTTCTGCTGTTTTTGTGTTCTACTTTCTACTAGGCAAACATCTTTCTGTTTGAAAGTATCTTTTTCTCTCTCTCTCTTGGTATTCGTCTCCTAGCCTTCGCTACTTTTCTGTCATATATACTGGTATCTTGTTCTAAAGAGTCACCAACTAAAATTCTGTCTGTCTGTCTACTAGCAACCATACCGTATGAGGAAACTTCACGCTTCGAGACAGGATCTGCTCGTAGTACAATCCTCCCGTTCTTATTCATTCCTTTTAAATCCCTGTCGGGTGTACATTCTATACCAAAATCTGCAAGGTCTGAAAGTTCTGATTGTAGAGACGATTCAGATTCCTCAGTTCCACACCCATGATTATATATGAGTAAAATTTTTCAATTTCTGGTCCTAACACTCTTTCTAATTTTCCTTCTGCTGTCTCTTGTCTTGGGTTGTCTAAGTTCTGTATCGGTGTCTCTCTTTGTCACCTTCAAGTAAGTTGGATTTGATTGAGTTTCTACCAATTCGGTTTGACTTCCCTTCGTTATCTTGTTGGTTGGTTGTACCTGGTTTTTCTTTTCTATTGTATCAAGCTGTGTCTGTGTGTTCAGTTCTACCACTTCAATCACCTGCGTCTGAGTCTCTTGGTCTATTTTCTTTACTAATACCGTCGTCTTCGTTTCCTGTCTAATGGTCTCATTCGCAACCACCTTAGGAGCAGTTGAATTTCTACTTATGTGTTCTACTCTGTTTATTCCGTCTTTGTTCAAACCACTCGTCACGTCTTTTTCTAGCAGTCACACTATAAGAAGGCCAACTCCATTGTTTACTGGAAAGGTCTCTCTCAGGCCCATCTCTGTATCTTCGTCTATTATAACCACTTCTGGACTTAGTCACATCTGGCTCAACGTAACTGTCTCTATATACCACGTTATGTTGTCTTCTGTTTTCATTAGATACTGTCTGTCTCCTATTATTCTTTACTATTTCATTGCACTCTACCTTAAATCTATAAGGCTCTTGTCTAGTCGTTCTTCTCCTTAACCCTTCTACAAAATGCTGTACTTCACCGACCGCTACCTGCAATTCTTCTAGCCATATGGACACCTTTTTCAATTTTTGGCTCAAACCTTTCATGTTCTCTGCTACGTGTCGTCTCAATAAAATAATAATTAATATAACTAATATAATCTAATTAAATCTACTTTTAATGATATATCTAAACCAAATTTGCACGATTTGTCTTCAGCAAGTGCAGTTATAATTTATATAATACATAACGGAATAATTAAAACCATCATCCTGTAACCACAAAGGCTTGTCTATTCACACCCAGTATTTGCTCGACTGAGAGGTCTCATCTGTGTTATCTTGTGTTGCCATGATATCGTCCTTGCCAAAATCTAATAAGGTCGATCTAATCAATGAACAAAAATTATTACACAATTATAATAATTGTCCTAAAATCAACAATCCATACCGTTCGTTTTATGTAATTATATAAGGATACTTGAAGCTGTAATTTCTTAGATTTCTCCAAACGACGACCTTGTCTTCTAGTTGTCCTGTCGGTTTTTGGACCCCTGGAAAGCAGTCTCTGGTGGTTACATCAATCCTCAGACATCTCTGGCTTCTCTAGCGCGAGGAGTACTTCCACTTTCACCCCTGGTTGGGCACGTCTGAACGGTGGCTTCTTTTCACCCGAAAAAGGGCACTTCTGGACGACTTCACCCGAAAAAGGGCACGTCTGGAAACGGCTCTAGCTTGATGAAGCGATTTAATTAGGGTCCCCTCTTCAGCAGGACGGCAACCCAGTTTGCCCACCCACTTCCGAAGGTTCCACATTAACGTTATCGCTTTGTTTGAGTAACATTTTGATAAGCCAGAGTTCAAGATAGCTGCATTTATGACCAAGCTCGACTGGAGTTGATTTTCGCAAGTAGTAGAGTTTCCTCAATCGGAGCTAACGATCGAAACGAATGAGCAAATGGCTTGGTTCAGTATAAGCGTTGACCACCAACCTCTCGTGCTTAAGGATGAACTCTTCACAACTCCTGACTTCACTTCAGGCAACCAAGGTCAGGTTCAATGATATGATGACGATAACGGCTCCTGACTTCACTTCAGGCGACCAAGGTCAAATTCAGGTTCAATGACATGAGGACGATAACGGCTCCTGCAAAACGAGATTTCAAGACAGCATATTGACGTTCCAAAAAAACAAAACAACGGCCAGGTGCCCAAGGCTGTACAATGACGATGGCAGCTCTGTTCCCCAACTCAGAATATTATACTTCGTGTGACGGTTTTAACGAACATCAGCTCCATCAGAAAAATTTGCAGATTCTATTTTGTTGGCTTCTTAATAATACACGACTTCAAGTTTCCGTGGCCTTTGATAATTTCTACCTTCTAGAATTCCATTGTTCTGTTTTGTGATGATAACTTCTATGATCGCTTGTGGCCGCGACAGCTCAAATCAGTAATCCTGGTATACGGGCAGCATTTCAGACTGTAATAGATCACGCAGAGTCTGAACATAACTGAAGGTAACTGCACACATTGAAGACAAGGCTCCGACCAAAGTGTATATGGGTCCGTTTATTAGTCCAGGTATAAAAACTTATACAATAATTTGAAACACTCCTGGCTAAGTTGAATGCTGAGTTGGAACTGCCCTATGTTTATCCTTGACGTCACGCGTGAGCTTCCCTAACAACTCGTTTAATTGTGCTCACGCGTGCATCATTTATCACTTATTCATTTCCCAAACCCTTTTCTATTTCACACCAACTATCTCCCAAACTACTAACAGAGATGGTGCTCTGTTATAGAAACAACAAGCTGCAATAAGGATTGATAATGAAGTGGGACAGTATCAGCCAATTAAGAGAGGTGTTAGGCAGGGATGTGTGATGTCTCCAGATCTTTTTTCCCTATACAGTGAAAATATTTTCAGAAATGTAGAGGATATAAATGGAATCAGCATTGGAGGACGAAACATCAATGACATTAGATATGCAGATGATACAGTATTAATTGCAGACAATCCGCAGGACCTGCAGCAATTAGTAGATGCGGTTGTTGTACACAGTGAACAACTGGGGTTAGAATTAAATTGTAAAAAGACTCAGGTTATGGTCGTCAGTAGGAAGGAAGAAGTGCCACAATGTAATATACAAGTAAATGGAAATATTCTTCAACAAGTGAATCGGTACAATTATCTTGGAACAGTTATAACATCTGATGGGAGATGTCTTGAAGAGATTAGAACAAGAATCACAATGGCGAAAGTAGCCTTTTAGCAAGATGAACAACATTCTGACCAATAAAAAGATGTCAATTGAAACGAGAAAAAGAGTGTTGAGGGGATACATAGAGCCTGTTCTTTTGTATGGATGTGAAACTTGGACAATGAGCAGTCAAGCTGAAAAACATCTGATGGCTGCAGAAATGTGGTTTCTGAGGAAAATGCAAAGAATACCATGGACAGACAGAAAAACCAATGACCAAGTACTACAGGAGACAAATGAAAATCGTAAACTGATTAGGGAAATTAAACGTAGACAGTCAAATTTCTTTGGACATGTTATGAGAAGAAATGGATTGGAGAACTTGGTGACAACTGGCAAGATCGAAGGGAACAGAGCAAGAGGAAGACTGAGAGGAAAATACCTGGATGGTTTGGCCACATGGCATGGGCGAGACAGGAACACTGAGCTGATCCACGACACTGGTGATCGAGTAAATGGCGAGTCATGACCGCCCACACTTTCCGGCATGGAACATGATATATATATATATATATATATATATATATATATATATATATATATATATATATATATATATATATATATATATATATATATATATATATATATATATATATATATTTTCCGCGTTTCCATTCTGTATCAGGATATTGCGGTCAACATCAGCATCTTCCAGCTGTATGCTGATTCCTAGGCTAAGATTACGCTCATAAGCACGCCACGACTTTCTGAGCGACCGGCTCCATACTTTCATAAGTCACTGGCGCGACTCGAACCGCTTCCATTTCTCGTTCGCTCAAGTCAACCACGAGAGTATTCGGGGTTACGGTGAAAGCTGAAAGCTGCTAACTCCTCGACCGGGGAGACCGGTATATATATATATATATATATATATATATATATATATATATATATATATATATATATATATATATATATATATATATATATATATATATATATATATATATACACACTAGCTGACCCGGCCCGGATTCGCCCATCCCCTGGCGGGGATCTATCTATCTATCTATCTATCTATCTATCTATCTATCTATCTATCTATCTATCTATCTATCTATCTATCTATCTATCTATCTATCTATCTGTCTGTCTGCTTGTCTGTCTGTCTGTCTGTCTGACCCGGCCCGGCTTCGCCCAGCTCCTGGTGGGGAGCATCTAATTTAATTCACATATAAGTACCCCTTCCCGTTCCCGACTATCTGTCTGTCTGTCTGTCTATCTGTCTGTCTGTCTGTCTGACCCGGCCCGGCTTCACCCAGTCCCTGGTGGGGAGCATCTCATTTAATTCATATAAGTAGTCATATAAACTCCCGTTCCCGACTGTCTGTCTGTCTGTCTGTCTGTCTGTCTGTCTGTCTGTCTGTCTGACCCGGCCCGGCTTCGCCCAACCTCTGGTGGGGAGCAACTCATTTAATTCATATAAGTAGTCATTTAAGCTCCCGTTCCCGACTATCTGTCTGTCTGTCAGACTGACCCGGCCCGGCTTCGCCCAACCTCTGGTGGGGAGCAACTCATTTAATTCATATAAGTAGTCATATAAGCTCCCGTTCCCGACTATCTGTTTGTCTGTCTGTCTGTCTATCTATCTGACCAGGCGCGGCTTCGCCCAACTCCTGGCGGGGAGCACCTCATTAAATTCATATAACAAAAAAAAAGGTAACTTAAGAATGTCCTTCCACATACCATCCATTATTTTTAATGAAAACTGTTTTTAATCACCTACATTACTGTAGATAACTTCTTTAAACATAAAAAGATGAGTTAGAAAATTTTCACTATTTAAATAGATGCATTATTTTTATGAAAACTATGAAAAAGCCTTAAAGATTATATCACTATTTATTATAACTCATATGCCTGTAAATAACTGTAGACAAAGAGTTTATAAATCTTTGAAAACAATGCAGCAAGCTATATTTAAAATAAAAGCAATGTTATTAAAAGTTATGCCCCTGAAATAACGTTTCTAAAGTTAAGTCCCCTCGCTATATAGAAATGATAATGTAAATTTAAATTCAAAACAATGTTTTCCCGTGATGAATTTGAATAACGAAGACACAAACAATAGATTGCACGATTTATTGCCTGGCATATTTCGCTGCATCTCGTCAGGTACATACTGCAGAAATCACACAACTTACGTGAATTAATTAGATAAATCCTTCAAACTGAAATATACACATGTTCGCACAGTAATTCGATTGTCTACCACGGTAATTTTAAACTGACTAACATGTCTTTCTGCTTACACAAGGACGGCTTACAAAGGTTGATTAGTATAGCTTCAGCAAACTTTAACAATCGACTACTTTGTGTGTTGAACAACACACGGAAGGCACTGTCTCTTTCAACCACGTGGCCACTCTCGAGCACATGTCTCCCGACCGATGAAGCCAGACTTTTCCGGTGTGTCGGCCTGCCTAGGCTACCATCTTCTGTGTGTAGTATCTTGTCCAACCAATTCGGAATATGTTCCGAAACCCTGCAATGTAACTGTCGCTCAGTTCTGCCTATGTAGATGGCCTCGCATCTGCATGTAAATTGGTAAATACAATCTGCATTGTGTTTTCCAATTTACATGCAGATGCGAGGCCATCTACATAGGCAGAACTGAGCGACAGTTACATTGCAGGGTTTCGGAACATATTCCAGTACGGTTTAAAATGTTTACGAGCTCCTCTTGGTACAGTTTCTCGTGCTGCCTGTAGTATGTATTTCCCAAACTCTTCACCTAGTTTATTTATGTCTGTGTTCAGGTTTCTGACCAGTATGCTGGTGCGAGGCTTGTACATTGCCCAGTCTGCTTTCTTCTAGTTCCACCTCGAGAGGGTGATGCTTTCACTTACAAGCTTATATTCTACAGTTATAAAGTCTGGCCGATGGTCACTGCCACCAGGTTGTTTTCCAACATCTCATTTGATGTTCCGCTCCAGGGCTGACGAGTGAAGAGCCAGGTCAGGTGCAGTTGTAATGTGCCATGATCTCGAGTAGACGGTATGTGGGTCAGACGGCTTGTTAATCAAGATGAATCTATTCTCGTCCTGCCAGTCTTCCAGTCTCTCTCCTCTCTGGTCCATGTGATTATAACCCCAGCTCTGCGAATGACTGTTGAAATCGCACCACACAGCCATTTTTTTCTTGTAATCGTTGTTGGTAGTGTTTCTAGTGGACGGTCACATGAACAGTAGTAATTGATCAGATGTAGATCTGTATTGCCTGTCTTAAGTTTAAGTGTTTGATACTCAGCCCCTTCCATGTAAACTTCAATTTTGGAGGCAGTGATATTATTTATTTTTGTTTGCAAGGGTCAGTATCCCACCTTTTCGTACGTCCTTTCGGTCAGATCGGTAACACTGGTAGCCTCTGAATTTGAAGGCTATATGTTCATTGAGGTGAGCTTGTTGCAAGTAACAAACACTTACGTTTCCTTGGTCCAAGATGTTTTCTAGTTCTAATTTTTTTGTTGCTGACTCCATCCGAATTCCGGTGCATTATTTTTAGTCTTTGTCTGGTATGGCTAGACGCTCTATTCTCAGTTCCTCTGGCTCCACATGACATCTGAGAAGGACTCCCATTCGTTTTGGTTGGGCCCTTTCGAGGCATAGGGCCCGGCATTCCATTTACTTTTGGGTCCAAAGCAAGGCGATTACCATAACGTTTTTCAATAATCGACATATCTCATTGCGTGAATTGCGTGGCATCCTGATTTCTGTGGTGCGCCTCCTGGCTGGTTGCCCTGGGTATTATGCAAGGTTGGGCGCTCACCTCAACTCTGCGCCCCCGGTTACATAACAGCAACTTTTGTAACCGGTTCACTTATACTGTGAAGCACAATCTTTACATCTTGAACAACTTTTATCAACTTGGTAACCAGCGTCATATGAGAATCATTTTCAAATACCTTGACTATTGTCTCTCGGTATCAGCTTATTTTTACTCGTTACCTAAGAATGGATTTTACTTAGAAAAATGCTGCTGCCCGTAATTGTGGGTGTATATTGAACTCCAGGAATGATATTCCTAAGGCGCTATACAATGCTTTCCGGTACTTCAATTTTAATTCACCGCAAACAAGAAGTATCCCTTAGAGCCTCATTTGCATCGGTGCGGCAATCACTTTCCGGTTAAGTGTTTGGTGGACTGCTGGACCGATCGATGGATGTTTTGTTAGTTTTGGGCCCTTAGGGCCCTCACTGTCGTCCGATCGATGGATGTTTTGTTAGTTTTGGGCCCGTAGGGTCCTCAGTGTCGACGACAGTGAGGGCCCTACGGGCCCAAAACTAACAAAACATCCATCGATCGGTCCAGCAGTCCACCGAACACTAAACCGGAAAATGATTGCAAATGAGGCTCTAAGGGATACTTGTTAATACTTGTTTGTTTGCGGTGAATTAAAATTGAAGTACCTGCTTTCCATATTAGATTAACAATGGTTAGAAAAGAATCGTAGATCATGAGCTAGGGTTTTTCCTTGTCATACATAAGAGGGATATCACTTCATAGACAATGGTGAATAGGTTCATTGTGTGAAGATGGTCTTTATTAAGAACTAAGAAAATACACCCTAGAATAGTGTATCCTAATTATCTCCTATATGGAGCACTTACAGTAGGTAGTCACTCCAACAGACACCAAAAGAAATCATACCACCTAAACATGTAATTGGAACAATTAAATTAATGACAAAATGAAATTTTGCAGATGATGGACGAAAGAAGAAAGAAAAAGCAAGATAAAGAAGAATATAAATATAATACATAATGAAATATTAAATAAATGTAACGTGGATAAAGAGATATGGCTGCATCAACAGTGCATGGAAATTGGGGAAAACTATAAAGAAGACTCACATTCCATGTACCAGCAAGTAAATACAATAACAAGTAGCAAAACACGAAATACCACTGGAAGTTTAAAATCGAGGAACGGTGCAATATTGATGGGTCAAGATGATACAGTAAATAGATGTACTGAGTAGTTGTAAGAGCTGTATGATGATAGGAGACCGGATGTAAATATTCAAATCAATTGTGAGAGTCCACCAATACTTGCAGTAGATGTTGAAGATGCACTACATCGCAAAAAGAAACGAAAGGCACCAGGTCAAGACAACATTACATTGTAGAACATTGAGGCTCTGGGTGATTTTAGAATCGAAATATTGACACATTTCTAAATGACATCTACACTAATGGATACATTCCTAGTGACCTATTAAAATCCATCTGTATAGCTCTGCCAAAGAAACCAAACGATTTAGTTGCGAAGAGCTTCTCACAATAAGTATTCTGAGTCACATGACTGCAGAGTTATATATCATATGATGAGAATGAATCAATCACATTGTGGCTGAAATGTACGACACACAGAGTCGCTGATACTGTTTGAAATGTACAACACACAGAGTCGCTGATACTGTTTGAAATGTACAACACACAGAGTCCCTGATACTGTTTGAAATGTACAACACACAGAGTCCCTGATACTGTTTGAAATGTACAACACACAGAGTCCCTGATACTGTTTGAAATGTACAACACACAGAGTCGCTGATACTGTTTGAAATGTACAACACACAGAGTCGCTGATACTGTTTGAAATGTACAACACACAGAGTCACTGATACTGTTTGAAATGTACAACACACAGAGTCGCTGATACTGTTTGAAATGTACAACACACAGAGTCGCTGATACTGTTTGAAATGTACAACACACAGAGTCGCTGATACTGTTTGAAATGTACAACACAGAGTCCCTGATACTGTTTGAAATGTACAACACACAGAGTCCCTGATACTGTTTGAAATGTACAACACACAGAGTCCCTGATACTGTTTGAAATGTATAACACAGAGTCCCTGATACTGTTTGAAATGTACAACACACAGAGTCCCTGATACTGTTTGAAATGTACAACACACAGAGTCCCTGATACTGTTTGAAATGTATAACACACAGAGTCCCTGATACTGTTTGAAATGTACAACACACAGAGTCGCTGATACTGTTTGAAATGTACAACACACAGAGTCCCTGATACTGTTTGAAATGTACAACACACAGAGTCGCTGATACTGTTTGAAATGTACAACACACAGAGTCGCTGATACTGTTTGAAATGTACAACACACAGAGTCGCTGATACTGTTTGAAATGTACAACACACAGAGTCCCTGATACTGTTTGAAATGTATAACACACAGAGTCGCTGATACTGTTTGAAATGTACAACACACAGAGTCTCTGATACTGTTTGAAATGTATAACACACAGAGTCCCTGATACTGTTTGAAATGTACAACACACAGAGTCGCTGATACTGTTTGAAATGTACAACACACAGAGTCGCTGATACTGTTTGAAATGTACAACACACAGAGTCCCTGATACTGTTTGAAATGTACAACACACAGAGTCCCTGATACTGTTTGAAATGTACAACACACAGAGTCCCTGATACTGTTTGAAATGTACAACACACAGAGTCCCTGATACTGTTTGAAATCTACAACACACAGAGTCCCTGATACTGTTTGAAATGTACAACACACAGAGTCGGTGATACTGTTTGAAATGTACAACACACAGAGTCCCTGATACTGTTTGAAATGTACAACACACAGAGTC
This sequence comes from Cepaea nemoralis, assembly GCA_014155875.1. Taxonomy (NCBI): domain Eukaryota; kingdom Metazoa; phylum Mollusca; class Gastropoda; order Stylommatophora; family Helicidae; genus Cepaea; species Cepaea nemoralis. Next base: position 353,435 of record JACEFZ010024660.1, on the reverse strand, counting down.
CCTGATACTGTTTGAAATGTACAACACACAGAGTCCCTGATACTGTTTGAAATGTACAACACACAGAGTCGCTGATACTGTTTGAAATGTACAACACACAGAGTCGCTGATACTGTTTGAAATGTACAACACACAGAGTCGCTGATACTGTTTGAAATGTACAACACACAGAGTCCCTGATACTGTTTGAAATGTACAACACACAGAGTCCCTGATACTGTTTGAAATGTACAACACACAGAGTCCCTGATACTTTTTGAAATGTATAACACACAGAGTCCCTGATACTGTTTGAAATGTACAACACACAGAGTCCCTGATACTGTTTGAAATGTACAACACACAGAGTCCCTGATACTGTTTGAAATGTATAACACACAGAGTCCCTGATACTGTTTGAAATGTACAACACACAGAGTCGCTGATACTGTTTGAAATGTACAACACACAGAGTCCCTGATACTGTTTGAAATGTACAACACACAGAGTCGCTGATACTGTTTGAAATGTACAACACACAGAGTCGCTGATACTGTTTGAAATGTACAACACACAGAGTCGCTGATACTGTTTGAAATGTACAACACACAGAGTCCCTGATACTGTTTAAATGTATAACACACAGAGTCCCTGATACTGTTTGAAATGTACAACACACAGAGTCCCTGATACTGTTTGAAATGTATAACACACAGAGTCCCTGATACTGTTTGAAATGTACAACACACAGAGTCGCTGATACTGTTTGAAATGTACAACACACAGAGTCGCTGATACTGTTTGAAATGTACAACACACAGAGTCCCTGATACTGTTTGAAATGTACAACACACAGAGTCCCTGATACTGTTTGAAATGTACAACACACAGAGTCCCTGATACTGTTTGAAATGTACAACACACAGAGTCCCTGATACTGTTTGAAATCTACAACACACAGAGTCCCTGATACTGTTTGAAATGTACAACACACAGAGTCGGTGATACTGTTTGAAATGTACAACACACAGAGTCCCTCTTACTGTTTGAAATGTACAACACACAGAGTCCCTGATACTGTTTGAAATGTACAACACACAGAGTCCCTGATACTGTTTGAAATGTACAACACACAGAGTCCCTGATACTGTTTGAAATGTACAACACACAGAGTCCCTGATACTGTTTGAAATGTACAACACACAGAGTCACTGATACTGTTTGAAATGTACAACACACAGAGTCGTTGATACTGTTTGAAATGTACAGCACACAGAGTCGCTGATACTGTTTTGAAATGTACAACACACAGAGTCCCTGATACTGTTTGAAATGTACAACACACAGAGTCGCTGATACTGTTTGAAATGTACAACACACAGAGTCGCTGATACTGTTTGAAATGTACAACACACAGAGTCCCTGATACTGTTTGAAATGTACAACACACAGAGTCCCTGATACTGTTTGAAATGTACAACACACAGAGTCACTGATACTGTTTGAAATGTACAACACACAGAGTCCCTGATACTGTTTGAAATGTACAACACACAGAGTCGCTGATACTGTTTGAAATGTACAACACACAGAGTCGCTGATACTGTTTGAAATGTACAACACACAGAGTCCCTGATACTGTTTGAAATGTACAACACACAGAGTCCCTGATACTGTTTGAAATGTACAACACACAGAGTCGTTGATACTGTTTGAAATGTACAACACACAGAGTCGCTGATACTGTTTGAAATGTACAACACACAGAGTCGCTGATACTGTTTGAAATGTACAACACACAGAGTCGCTGATACTGTTTGAATGGGGAACATTTGTTATCCAAACGGTAATCGCAAAGTTACAATTAGTCCTTTCTGCCAGCATATTCAAAATAATGATTGCGGGAGTCTTAGCATTTGAGTAATCTTTTATTTTTCGTAGAATACAGTATACAATAAACCTGTACTATTTGTGCTCCACTATGAAAATCACCAGTTGGCGGAATCTTCTTTCATTTTTCATTCGACTTGATACAAGGATTTATTTGAACTGTTCAAACTAATTGGACGCTATCGATCTCAAACAAAAGTATATGGACATTGTCTCTATTTTCATAAATATGCCTCTGTAAGAAGTGGTGATGATCATCCGTGATCGAGTAAATAAGAAGAAACTGATATGCAGCTTACTGACATCAGAACTCTAGAAACTACCACTGATGAGCACATCTAGCATAACTTATATTTCTTTCTTCTTGTTTGTTTATTATATCCAACCGCCAAATTGATGGAGTTGTCATGTGGAATAATTTAGGCTTCATTCCAGCGGAAATCTTTATTGCACACTTAGAAGAAAACAGCTTCGAAAATCAAGAACGTGATTGTATACCGCCGGTATGTGAACAATATTTTAATCTTCACCAAAATAAGATATAAGGCAGAATGTTCCCCTCCACCATGAACCAAGTCCACAAGAACGTTTCTTTGCACATTTATCACCTACACAAAGACACGTTATTGCTCTTTGACATCTTAATTCATATTCTACATACACATTGGCACCTTAATGTCTTGACAGACGATAGTTTGTGCTTTATAAAGGCATAATAACTTTTACCTATGGCGGTAGCGAATGTGACTGATAAGGCCAATTCGCGCTGTAAATGTCCGTTCACAGTGGGTGCATGTGAACACGTGGTCATTTCCACCATCATGCACCATCTTACGTCTCACATGTTCGGTGTGTGACTTATCTGCAATAATTTTCTCCTTTGACTTTATTCCATTTCTGATCTTTGCCCTCCATGCAACACGTTCAGTGGCGACTTGCTCCCACTGTGCATTATCAATGCCTGTATCAATCATGTCCCGCTTACACACATCTTTGTATCGTTGTAGAGGCTGACCATGAGATCTCTTACCCATCTGTAATTCACAAAAAAAGATGTCCTTTTGGTATTCTACATTATCCATCCTCCTAAGATGTCCTATCCATCCAAGTCTACGAAGACTGAGCTTGGAATAAACCTTTCACACAACCTGATCTTTCCAATACTTCAGTATTTGTGATTTTGTCTTGCCACGTAATACCAAGAATTCTTCGCAGACACCGCATATGAAAGGTGTTTAAATTGGTGTGAGTAAGTTGTCCGGGTTTCACTGCCATAAAGAAGAGTACTAAGGACACAGGCTTGATAGACAAGGACTTTTGTTTTGGCAGTAAGCTTCCTGTTCTCCCAGACTTTTTTTCTTAACCTGTTCATTGTTGTTGCTCCCTTACCAATTCGGATGTTGTCTTCCTGGTCTAGGGATAATTTGCTATTTACCATTGATCCTAGATATGTAAAATGGTCTACCATCTCTAGTTCGGCGTCGTCAGTAAAGATTGATGGTACCCCATGTGCACCTTGTGACATAATCTGTGTCTTCTTTTTGCTAATTGTTAAACCAAATTCAGAACAAGCATTGGAGAATGCAATTGTTAGTAGACATTGCAATTCTTCCTCAGAGTGGGTCGTAACTGCAGCATCATCTGCAAAAAGCAACTCTCTGATCAGCACCCTCCTAATTTTGGTCTTAGCCTTCAATCTCTGAGCATTGTTAAGGCTGCCATCTGAGCGTGAGTGAATGTATATACCACCATCCTGATCACGAAAGGCATATTTCAGTAGAAGTGAAAAGTATATTCCAAAGAGGGTGGGAGCTAGTACACAACCATGCTTAACTCCACTCTTGATTTCAAATTCTTCAGAAGTTGCACCATCAAACTTGATTATACCCTTCATGCCTGTGTGGAACGATTCCACAATGGACAGAAGGGTTGGTGGGCAGCCAATCTTCTTTAGTGCCTTGAACAGACCCTCACGACTGACCAAATCAAATGCCTTTGTGAGGTCGATGAAGGCAATAAACAGTGGTTGTTTCTGTTCACGGCATTTTTCTTGCATTTGTCGCAATGAGAATATCATATCAGTGGTAGACCGGTTCTGTCGAAAGCCACACTTTGATTCGGGGTAGACTTGATCTCCTAGGACTTGAAGTCTGCGCAGAACAATTCTGGCAAATACTTTTCCAACAATACACAGAAGTGAGATACCCCTATAGTTGTTGCAGTCGCTCCGATCGCCCTTGTTCTTGTACAGTGTTATGATGTTTGACTCTTTGAAATCCTGTGGGACTTGTCCTTCTCGCCAGCATAGCTCTATTTTTAGCTGGTGGATCTGTATAGTGAGTGTGTCTTGCCCACTCCTGATAACCTCTATTGGAATCCCATCCTTACCTGGAGCCTTGCCAGATGCAAGTTCATTTATAGCACACTTAACTTCTTTTATGGTGGGAAGTGTGTTCAGGTGGTCAAGAGTTGGTAGAGCCTCTATGGCGTTGAGGGCATCATCCGCTAGTTTGGTCTCACTTGAGTAAAGCTCCAAATAGTGCTCTACTCATCTGTCCATCTGCTGTTTCTTATCAGTGATGATTTCTCCAGTTAAGGTTTTCAATGGTGCACTTCTATTTATCACTGGACCACAAGCTTTCTTTATTCCTTCATACATGCTTCTTATGTTTCCCTTATCACTTGCGATTTGAATGGACTCACATAACTTGACCCAATAAGCATTTGCACACTGCCTGGCAGCCTTTTTCACATCCTTCCTAGCTTGTCTTAGCTCACTCAGAGTGTTACGCGTTGGTCTTTCCTTGTTTCTTAAGAGAGCTTTCTTCTTCTTATCAATCAAGGGTACTGTACAATTGTCTGGTGTATCAGTGAAAGCGTCTTCAAGTTGCTGTTGCAACTGAAAGCGCTTTTCAGGATCGTGACTGTTAATAATATTAATCCTGGGGCTAGATTTGTGTTTAGCTGAGTAGATTCTCTTTGGTCTCAGTCTAACCCTTGCAACAACCAAAGAATGATCCGTATCATAGTCAGCACTGTGGTAACTTCGAGTCAATGATATATGGTTCAGATGTTGTCTCTGTGTGATGATGAAGTCCAGCTGGTGCCAATGGCCGGATCTTGGATGTTTCCATGTGACCTTATGCATATCTTTTGTTTTAAAAAAGGAGTTTGTAATACATAAGTCATTACTGGTGCAATGCTCCAGCAGCCTTTGCCCATTTTTATTCATGCGACCGATGTTGTATTTTCCAAGGCACACTGGCCATGAACTCGAGTCCTTGCCCACACGAGCATTGAAATCACCGAGCATATAAATGTAGTCAGATTTTGGAGCTGCCTTGATCACGGAGTCTAACTCCTCATAGAACGAATCCTTCACATCATCAGAGGAATCCAGTGTCGGTGCATATGCAATAATAATGGTGGCAAACCCACAAGAGGTTGCCAAGAGCAGGGATAATAGTCTTTCATTTCCTCCTGCTGGAATTTCAATCATTCCCAGTAGCGAATTCTTCACTGCAAAGCCAACACCATGTTGCCTTTTTTCTGCCTGCCCTCTACCCTTCCAAAAAAATGTGTAATTGTTTTCCCTAAGTGACCCTTCCTCAGCGAGGCGAGTCTCCTGCAGGCCAGCAATATCAATGTTAAGACGATTGAGTTCGGCATCAATCACAGCCGTCAATATTGGTCAAGTCAGTGGAAAATCCTGGACCTAAATCCTGGATCCTATATATATATATATAATGCATTACTAATGCCGTCCTTCTCTCAAATATTCGGTAGCCATCAAAGTGGAGTCCAGCCAGTACATAAGTTATCTCGTTCCTGAGAATAGACTCATGCTGCTCCATTGGTCAAGCTCTGTGATCTGACTGTTTGTTGTTGGTGACAATTTTTCTGACGTTTTCTCCTTTCTACGCCAGCCTCCTAGTTTCTCGTAAGATTTGGTTCGCGATTTTCTCACCAACTCTATTTACTCAATTTTGCGTCACATCATCTGCGTTGCTACTTGGCACAGTTCTTCCTCAGAGTGGGTCGTAACTGCAGCATCATCTGCAAAAAGCAAGTCTCTGATGAGTACCCTCCTAATTTTGGTCTAGGCCTTTAATCTCTGAGCATTATAGAGACCGCCTTCTGAGCGTGAGTGAATGTATATACCGTCATCCTGATCATGAAAGGCATGTTTCAGTAGAAGCGAAAAGTATATTCCAAAGAGAGTGGGAGCTAGTACACAACATTGCTTAACTCCACTCTTGATTTCAAACTCTTCAGAAGTTGCACCATTAAACTTGATTATACCCTTCATGCCTGTGTGGAACGATTCCACAATGGACAGAAGAGTTGGTGGGCAGCCAATCTTCTTTAGGGCCTTTGTGAGGTCGATGAAGGCAATAAACAGTGATTGATTCTGTTCACGGCATTTTTCTTGCATTTGTCTCAATGAGAATATCATATCATTGGTAGACCACTTCTGTCGAAAGCCACACTTTGATTCTGGGTAGACTTGATCTCCTAGGACTTGAAGTCTGCGAAGAACAATTCTGACTAATACTTTTCCAACAATACACAGAAGTGAGATACCCCTATAGTTGTTGCAGTCGCTCCGATCACCCTTGTTCTTGTACAGTGTTATGATGCTTGAATCTTTCAACTTAATTCAACATCGAGCGGATTGCACCATCCAATGATCAGTCTAATGAAAAGAAACATGGGCAGGCCAAATATAGCATATATATATTATATTTGATGTCTAACAGACTTCACAGTCTGACATGTTTAGTCTTATTTCTACATTAATTCCGTATTAAGTCTGTGTATTCTACTCATATATATTGCCTTTGACATAATTTCATGAATGTGATACCGATTTATAGGTACATCAATATCAGTGTTATGTAGAATGAGTTTGTAGACTCTTAGTAAAATATGACTGAGCTACCGTATGCCAGTAGACGGCGCTACCTGCTTTATGTTAGCGCCGAATGTTAGGCGGCGTTCAACGCACCTGACACCCCACATTGTGCCATCGACTTCGGGTGCAGGAACGAAATTGTGAGGAGTGTACAAGTCTTATTCTGGTGCGGGAAATTTAGCCTTTGACTAATTGTCATGGCAGTGCAGACCAGGTCCTAAGCTCCAACATTCGGACAGTATGATGCGACACATCCTGCAACTTGTCTTGTTCAAGATTGTCAGAGTCCTAACTATTAGCTCCGTCTAGCTCACTGGACTTGGACAGGCAAATTACAACATCTACGACACATCTACTAATAACACATGAATGCAATCGGAAACTGGCAGGAGCTATCTCCTGAACAATCATTTATTACAGTATATTACAGGCTGACAACATGGTCGCACTTCACGCTCAAACAATCGTTCACCACCAACAGCCACGCGCTAGCTCACAATGGCGATCTTTACACTGTCGCCCGCATGATCATTCACAATCACAACTTCACATCATCCCGCACATATCACAGTTAGTACATTCCTCGAATATCAATACACAACGTTCATCTCCATCTATCCGTCACAAACACTATCGTTCTATCGTTCTATCGCTCTCTAGATCTCCACACGTCCGTCTCTATTCGCTGCCTCACACACACTGACTCTCTCCTCGTTGACCTTCCCACATCACGTGGCTCTGTTCACGGGCTTCTTGCCTGACCGTCCGCTAGCCAAGCCGTGGTGTCTCTTACTGCCCTTTACCTCAGCTATGCTTACACTGACTCTCGCTTACATACCGGCACTTACATTCTTCCTTACATATAAGACCATGACAAAGATGTATTAGTGTTACCTTTCCTCTGGAGTAAACTAGGCAGGCCAAGAACGAACGAACGAAGAATCTTTATTTTCAAAGGGTTTAGAATTAGGCACGCAGGCCCGTCTTTTATTTTTACCTTCTTCTCTAATTCCTTTCATACATTATTTAGTTCAGCTTCACTTATGAAACTAATCTTAGACAACAAAAGTACAATAAGCATTAATACGCATGAAAAATTATCAATAATACATGACTTACTGGGGCAATGTTTACCATAGACATGATAAATACCCAAGGAAGGTGTAACGCGCCATACATATTGGAATGTTTATTAACTAGTTGCCGTTTGAGATAATTTACCATTATTATTTTTAGGGGGCATGTAGTCTGTACCGAGGTAGTGTTCAAACAAGTTGCGACTATATGTATAATGATTGGTGGTGTCTTTGATTTCTTGTGGAAGATTATTCCACAACTGAGTGGCAGAGTATGCCAAGATCGTTTTATATAAGTCTATCCTAGGTTTAGGGACATGAAGTATATTTAGCCGTTCGCTATGTCTTGCGTTATTTTTGAACAATGACCAAAGTTAGCTTAGAACATTTTGAAATAGGATTTTGTGAATTAGTTTAACCTTATTAAAAAGTAGGTGGCAGTAACTGAAGACGTTCATATAGGTTAGAATTGTCTGTAAGCTTATCACCATTGATTTGATCGTGCTGCATGTACAACACATGATCTCTGCAATTCAACCGAAGCTTTGTGCTATGGAGAGATTATTATGCCTTGT
>JACEFZ010024660.1:315000-340000 GCA_014155875.1 Cepaea nemoralis | reverse complement strand
CAGATTCTCTGGAATCAATGGCTGCACCTCCCGTACAGCGCCCCTTGCTGGCCAATCCCTGCAATCCTGGTGCAATGTTATTATGACCCTGCATTGGTCTGACATCTTATATGGCATTCTGATCCACTCCTCTCTCCTCGCCATGTTGTCAAGCATACACATACTTCTGATTGAGTCCTCTGTCCGGGCCATCTATTATTACCCTCTTATCATCCTGTGTCCATATCTGTGTCCACGGTTTCATGCAGCGGGTGTTCCTTGTCTGCAGCCACTCCTAGACTTGATTTAGCCTGTAGCATCTTGAGTCAGTCCCTTAGTAAAGCTAGGATGTATTGCATACACATTACAATGTGTCCCTTGTGCACTCCAAAATCACGCTCATAGCTTCATTCTGTATGCGCTCCAGGTTGACTAGCTGTTAATTGTCCATAATTGGCTTCTGCACATTAAGATTGGCTCATTATAGCTATTAAAAACTATTATTCTCATCTCGACCTACTAAACATATGTCAGAGAATATTCTTTACTTTTGAAGTGCTGCATTGGCTTGGGCCATTCTACATTTAATCTCCTTAAGAGCAATGGCAAGCTAGCTTCCGCATAAAGGCCTTGCATATCAGCTGGTAGGATAAAGCACGCGCTATATGTGCAACCAGAACGACATCCTAAGACTGTAAGCAAATCAACAAGTAATGCATTTGTTGCAAGGAATGTGAGAACACCAATGTAAGTTGGTAAACTAGAGAGTGATTAGTGGCTTGTGAGGGTCATCATCATCGCACCCTAGACATGTTCATAGGTGATCTGATTTTCTCTTTAAGAAGCCCGTCAGCGTATATCGACTGATCGTATCAATTATGTGTTGGTTAATCAAATGTCGCGTGCTCTTGACGAAATGTTCATGTTTGGCGGATTCCAGCTTCAATCTCATCTCCCTCACTCTGGACAAAGAAGGAGATTCCCAGGTGTGTTTAAATGCAACTTTGCATCCAGCATCTCTTATAGAACTGATAATGCAAGGCCAATCCATTGCTCTTCCCTCCTCGATCATCGCCATGTTCGCTAACCGATCGGCTCGCTCTTTCCCTTGCACGCCCAGGTTCTCCGGTATATAGATGCCAGTTAGCGTGACTAATTGAGCTGTGCTCAGTGCCGAGCCATTCACATTGAGGTCAGTCTGGACCTTCTTGGTAATGCTCATTGAATCGCTCAGTATACACGCATGTGAATACTTATGCGTGCAGTGCCAATTCAGGTCATGTAATACAGCCATTGTTTCCATTGTAAGGCAGCTCGTTGACATGGCACAAGCATTTCTTGCATCCTTTAAAGTTTTGCCATTAGAGCTCGCTGAGAATCCCCACGCTCTTGGCTTGCCCCGGACTACCGAGCCATACCTAAACACCACTACGTCATCATCAGCATGTGCCATGTTGATAAGCATAGACTGTCCTGTTTCGCCATCTCGCACGATTACCAGAGTGGTAAATCGACTATGTATTCTTGTCTTGACCATACCACGCGACCAAGCAATTTAGATATTTACTTCTCTGCCTTCCCCCTTGTTCTTTTCCCCTCAATCTTGTCTGTTATCAGCAAGTTCTCTAATTTATTTCTTCACATAATGTGTCCAAAATATGTTAACTGTCTAAGTATAATTTCTCTAATCAAGTTACTGTTCTCATTTGTTTCTTGTAGGATTTGTTCATTGGTGTTTCTGCCTGTACATGGTATTCTTTTCATTTTCCCCAGAAACCACATTCCTACTGCCATTTGATGTTTTTCAGCTTGTCTGCTGGCTGTCCAATTTTCACATCCATACAAAACTACTGGTTCTATGTAACACTTCAACACTTTTTGTCTCGCTGCAAATTACATCATATTATTGGTCAGTATATCTTCCATCTGGCAAAAGGCTACCTGCGCCATAGCGATTCTTGTTCTTATCACTTTAAGACACGTTCCATGAGATGTTACAACTGTTTCAAGATAGTTGTATTGATTCACGTGTTTAAGAATATTCTCACTTAGCCGTGTATTATAATGTGTCGATTGCGCCTGTCCCTGCAGCCAGCAGGGTTAGGATCGGCTAGTCTCTCCCAGGAGGGGTGACACGTGAAAACTGGTAGTCCGCCGATGACCCGCAGACTGCGCAAGTCAACCCCACATCCACGTGGTGTAGACCAGGAAACCATGACCGCGAGGTCATGGGTCAACGGTGCCCTGGCTCGCCAGGGCGGGGGGGGGGGGACGGACTCAATTTGTCAGATTGTTGTCCTAAACCTGCGACAGGCCTAACAAGCTGGCGCGGGATTGTCATATTGCTCGTTAAAAATCTAAGAAGTCTAAACGGACTGACTCAAATTGATTTAGACCCGGCAATGTTAATGGACACGAAATAGATCAGCGACTCAAAACATAAGCCTGCGATTTTAAAAGTAAAGAAGAACTTATAGAAACAATGGAAGATAGGAAAATTAGACTGATGGAAATAGCGGACACCAGAATAAAGAGAGTAGGATATTAGGAGATCCACCACAGTTACACGTTTGTCTCCTCTAGAGTGGAACAGCAAGAAAGGGCAATACTCGGTGTAGGAATAGTCATTGAACCACGGCTAGCAAGAGGGATACTAAAAATAAAATATACATCAGAAATACAGTGAGAATAAAAGAACATACAAATACTATATATGTACAAATATACGCACAATGTAATATAAACACAAATTAGCAAGAATGAGAGGAACTCTACGAAGACATCTGCCATATCGTTGTATCGTTGTTCATGGTTGAAAATAGTTCGTTATGTCATATACAGCGATAGGCATACAGTCACTAAAGAAAATCACAGCTGACACATGAATTGAAGACATCACTCGTTGTCAGTGCTTCAAAAGTTTACTTCAGCAACCCACTGTGCATCAGATTCCAGCATTCCAACACTCTACCTAAGTCTGATTCAGAACAATGGCCTTCATCATATGGACACAGTGTCTCAGTGCATACAACTTGAAATGTCATTAAGATCTGATGAGGATCTAGCTCTGTGGAACACATAAAACTTTCTGGATAACCAAAATGATCATGTCAGTGAGATCTAGTTAGGATCTGTCTCTGATGTATTCATAAGTACCTGGTGCGTAACAATTAGACGAGGAAGTCAGTTGAGTCTTTGTAGGACTCGGTACTGCTATGAACGTAATTACCTCACCGATATTCGGGTAACACTCTGGTACTACCTGGTGGCTGCACAAATGGTTCGGTGGCGATCAACAACGATGAGTGAGCTGAGGTGCTCCCAGAGCGATGGCGTTTACCAGCCGGGGTTGTGGCTCTAGATCGAGCAAATTATCAAAATCTTCCATCAGAATTCTCAGCTTCGTTGTGGAACTCATATAACACAGGTAACGCCTGCATGGAAGAAGGGTAGGTAAGAGTATTCGGTACAAACACGGATCCACCTGCATACATCAAATATTTAACACCTTCAGCGCTACTAATTATTATGCACATAAATAGGGAATCACCCCTATCAAGGGATAGTGGAAGCATGTCTAGACATTCAATGTCAGATGTCACCTGGATCAGCCCGTCGGAAAGATTAGGTTCCGCGCAGAGTGAGTCTGATCCTACTGTACTCTCATACGTCTACCTTTCTCTGGTCTCCGGTGGTTCTGTTAAGTAACTGCACTAGTTCTATATATTATATAGCAACTAAATCTCCGGAAGAGTTGGTCCCTAGACCACTCCCCTTCGTTGGACTCTAATTATGGTTATCAATTAACTAACTCATAAATTAACTACTAAACACATAAACTGCCATTTATCAATGAATCCATCAGTTTCGCTGCTGGGACGTCCTTCCTAGATAGCAGCGAAACCCTCCTTGACAATCCTCTTGTTAGGGATGGCAAGAAGTTATCTTATTGAAAACATGTATGGTTCACCACATGTTCAAGGTGTCCGATCCAATTCCGTTCTCCTCCCAAGCGGATTAGCCTTTGTTAGACGCTGAACTGCTCAACTGACCTGGTGTGCCAGTTAAATACATTTTAGCATTGCAATTAATCCCATATATCCCACATGTCCCGATGTCTGTTTCAACATTCACGAATCTTCCCTTACACCCAACACACAAGCACTCACGTACTCATGCTTAGGTACTTAAAAGATACAGGGAACTGTAGAGTAGAACCGCGATCGGTCTCCCAACAATCGCGACGTTAACGTACAGGCATATCGCGTCGGACAGCTTCGTACCGCAAGTCGCTCATGTAAGTATCGCACTTCATCACCTAATATATATGCCGCTACAGCACAGTATATATTTATACAACTTCATGATCACTACTTACATTAACTACACACTTTTCAGAAATGCCACCACCACTTTTTAACAATCACAAAATAGCTGCATCATCTCCTAGTGCCTAGAACTACATGCTCCGATTATGAATAGACGAATTACTCCAGCATCCGAATTCCACATAGCTTAATCTAGCTACACAATCAAGATGCTCCACTAACCATAGACAACAAACTGGCTTCACACAGTTACCTCAGGTGGTAGCAGTAAACAGTTTAACACACTTGTAAAATTAACTAATAACTGTAAGTTCTCATAGCCTGTAATCTGACTAATAAACAATCACACATTGCCTCGATAAGAGAACTACACACCACCAATATAGTTAAGTACTACTATCTCAAATATCGGTCGCGACACGCTAGTACACAGACGAATTGCGGCCTATGTTCTCGTCGCTTATCGATCGCCAAGTGATTAATATTTATGAGATTTCGCATAGATAATTAGTTGCAATACAATCGCGTGTTTCCCTGAATTAAGCCACGAAAATACTTAAAGTTTAAGATACCTTAACCCTTGGAACCTTCAATCGTTCAGCCAGTATTACTGTCTTGAGTTAACATGCCTCTGTCGACAGTATGAGCCATATGTCTGAGTGACTTGAAAGTGAATGACCACCAATGTTGCTAGTTCCGCTTTTGCGTACACCACTCAAAGCTTGGAGAAATTGTGCGTCTAGGACTATTCCACGTTGTCCGTGAAAAATTCTTTCTCTCTAGTATAGAACATTCCAAGTTCTTTCACGGGATCCTTGGAGTGTACCTTGCGACCTTACTCTGTCAATCTGGTTGCTTCTCGAACTTTCGAGATCGTAAAAACAACTCGACTTTCTCTGCTGTATTTTTAACAGGGGAACTCCCTTATGACGCAAAGGGCTTTCCTGGAGATTCCGCAAACGAAGCAAGCCAGCCTACTTAAATCGTGACAGATGATCGCAACCATAGTCTCCAAATAGAGATCTTCTGCCTACCATAGTGAAATTGGAGATGATAACCTGCAACTATCTGTCGGCTGCTCTTTAAATTAACGCAACACCTGCACCCACGCCATCACGTGACAAAAATCGGTGGGGGGGGGGGGGGAGGGGTAGATGGGCTAACGGGTATTCTAACTTGCCCAAAAGTGCCCCATAGTCAAGCGGAGGGAAGACGGCACTTTACATCTCCTTGATTTCGGATTAATAAACTAGCACACAATTGGTGTCATGAGTCGCTACATGCTGCTGGATTTTATGAGGAGAGCTGAACACTTATGGGCTGAATTGTTTGATATGCAATGATGATGATCTGTCGACTAACCAACCAACCACCCAACCAACCAACCAACTAACTAACCAACCAACCAACCAACCAACTAACCAACCAGCCAGCCAGCCAGCTAACCAATCAACCAACCAATCCACCAACCAACTAACCGACCAAACAACTATCTAACTAACTGAGCTGATCCTAAACACCACTGCATCGCTCTCTTAAAAAAACACACACACACACACACACACACACACACACAAACTTCGGTAACATGTTAAGAAGGAAAGGGGACAGACTGAAAGATAATATCTTGTCATTATATAAGGCAAGAGAAATCAAAGCAGGACTGATGAATATACTTTCAGTTATTATATCTGACAGCAACGAATTGATCCCAACCGTTTCTCATGTTGCAGGGTGTGTGCTCAATAACTCATGCGTTCCCCTGGGAAACTGGACTAAGGACGGCTGTAGAAATGTCACTTGCATCAAGATTCCAGTGGGCCCTAAATTCGAATACATGTTAAATGTAACGGAAGCGGGTAAGAATCGTGTGTATCTGACTGTCTGTGAGGCATTGGGCTGAACTATGTTGACCATGACATGCCGACAGCCTACGGGGAAACATGAGCAAACCAGTCAAAGAAATGCCGACAACCTGTCGGGAAACCAGCCCAAACCTGGCCTAGTCCCAGCTAGTCTGAACATGCTGTGCTGCAACATGACCTGATGACATACTAACATGTCTGGGCGTAGGTGTTGAAGTTTCTGTAGCAACCATGCACACCCCGCTGGTTTCTGATCTTATATAGGAGAAGAAGGCCTCTGTAATACTGACTCTGCAGAGATGGAACTTTTGCATCGGTCCTACTTTGACATTAGATGATTGTTGTATTTACTTACAAATGTTGTACTTGTTCTTTATTTTGGTGTTGTACTTTCACTTGAGAGGCGTGTTTTATTTTAACTTTTAAAAATGTTGTACGTAGACTTGACATTAGTGTTGTACTTTCACATTAATTACGTGTCGCACTGTTACTGTATATCAGTATTGTATATCCATCTATTATAAGCCAGGCCGATAAGTGTAGGCGGTCATCTTTTGCCAACTCATTCGATCACCAGAGTCGTGGATCAGCTCCGTGTTCCTGTCTCGACCATGCCACGTGATCAAGCCATTCAGGTATTTTCGGTCTTCCCCTTGGTCTCTTCACTTAGATCTTGCTAGACGTCACCAAGTTCTCCAAGTCATTTCTTCTCATAACATGTCCAAAACATTTTGACTGTCTACGTCTAATGACTCCAATAAGTTTACTGATTCTAAGCGATCTTCATTTGTTTCTTGAAGGTTCGTTGTTTTTTCTGTCTGTCCATGGTATTCTTTGCATTTGCCTCAGAAACAACATTTCCACAGTCATAAAATGTGGGTCATCGTGACTGCTCATTGTCATCGCTTCAAATCCATTCAAAAATACAGGTTCTATGTAGCACTTCAATGCTCTTTTTCTCGTTTCAGTTGATATCTTTTTATTGGATAGTATGTTTTTAATCTTGCAAAGGCTACCTTCGCAATTGCAGTTCTTGTTCTAATCTCTTCAAGGCATCTCCCATCAGATGTTGTTCCGAGATAACTGTTCCGATTCACTTGCTTAAGAATATGTCCATTTAAGCGTATATCGTATATATTGTACTTTAAGTTATATGAGTTGTGTACTTTGACATTATATGTCTTGCACCTTTGAATTTATGAGTGGTTCATATTTTCACCTTTTCCCCACAATGTGTTAGTGTCACTTTATGATAGTGTTGCACTTTCACTGTAAACGTGTATTGCACTTTTACGTTGCATCACTGTCTCACTTTTACTTTATAGAGTGTTACTGTCAAGGTCCCAAAAGGACATGACGTAGAGGACAGAGGATAGACATAGGACATGGGAAGAGTACGGGTATAATGGACGGGTCTACATACCTAGAACAGGGGGATTACAGACAGGACTGAGACCTTGAACGACAGGGCAGGTTAACCTTGGACGGTACGACGCAGTACGCCTGCCATCAACAGACGGGTGAAGGACAAGACGACAGACCTGACATAGCATGACTACAACTGACGGCTCGAGGGTCAAGTACCTCGTGCTTACCAACCTGAGCAGAAAGCTAGAGACTGGACTAGACTGTGGATGGAAGAGGACGCTTGACTGTTTCGAGAGGGAGAATAGGCCAGTTATTTAGACACCAGTGTTTGCTATGAGAGAGAATGTGGCCGTGATTAGCTGTGTATTAGTGTGTGTGCTGAATCACGATTATGTGAATTTATGTGAACGCGCAAGAGTATTGCTGAGCACTGTGAGAGTTGTGTAAACTAGATATGCGAGTAGTGTCGTAATGATCTGTTCACATTAAAATATTTGACTATGTACATGTTTGTTCACAACTCATCTGTTCATGTACATCTGCCTGTCTGAACCCGCTACACAAACTATTCGAGACGTTGAAAGACAATTCATGAGGGCTCGTCCGGGATTGCTGTCAGTATCACAGTTAATTGGTTTGTCAGAAGCAATATGGTTAATGATAATTGCAATTGGTGTGTAAGCAGTCCTGTCACTAGTGTCGTTAGTAGCAGTGGAAGAAGTAACATAAGGAACTCAACTGTCTTTATTGGTAACTTTATGTGTTTAGATATGTCTTTTGCATTGGAGACAGTGGTATTGTCGTTTTTCCCTGAGTTGGTGAGTATTATATCAGTCTTGATGTCGTCAATTGTTCCTCTGTTGTTGAATGTTGGGGAATGTCGTTTTCTATTAATGTCTTTCAGAATGTCTTGTTTGTCTGTAAGTGGCAGTAGGGCATATGGTCGTAGTCTTAAATGTAACGTTTCAGTTCTTTTGTTTGCATACTGTTTGTCTGCATGATCGCTATCTTGCGAAGTTACTTTGGTGATGGTACCAACTTTCGTAGGTTTGTCAGTACTGCTGATGACAATATTATTTGCTAACTTGACCTGATTAACTTGGGATAATAAGCGTAATGCGCTTCACTTGTTTGTTTTATAGTTTTGTCAATGGCAGTCTCCCCTGGGATTATTACATGTAATGTCTCTTTTTGACATTCAGATCTTTGTTTGCTTGCAGTTGCTTTTGTTATTGCATTAGTGTTCAAATGAATTTGTTCCCAAATTTTAATGTCTTTGTTGGAACAGTTCTTCACGTCTTGTAAATTTCCTATTTCAATATCGGCGCATGGATTGCCTAACACAGCACATAAAAATTTTCCTGACAAAAAAGGTGTTTTAATTTGTGCAACAGCTAATGGGTACTTCTCAATGTCGCCCGAGAAAGTACGGAAGGTGACAGATTTGCCTGTGTAATCACTCATATTTGCAAATGATTTATTTAGACCGATGAGAGTCGCCTCGGAATCACGAAGGATTGGACAGGGTTGGTTGTTTACAAACCCATTTTGAAACTCAAGTTTGCCTTTTGAAGACACAACGGCATTAACATTTTCATAAGTACGGGGAATGGTTTGGCCACAATCTAAAGTGCCATCTATTTGGAATTTGCTACATGTTTCACGATCATCAAAATCAAAAATATCAATAGCTTCGAGTGCATTGGCGTTTTCATGCTCTATCTCACATTTATCCTCGCTGTCTGAACTTGATGCATCAATCAGTGCAGCATTTACATTCTTAACATCTTGCGCACTTTAGACTGGGCTGAAGAATGGCCCCAGCTACGACAAAAAACAAACAAACACACATTTAGTAGCTCTCTTATATTGGCTTCGTTTAGCCTGTTGCTTGTTAACCATTATTTGAAGATGTGCTCTATAATTCGGGTTTTTATCACACGTGTCAAATTCTTTGTGTAACAGTTTGCAAAATGTGCATGGTGTTAATTTTGCTTTTTGTCTATTCTTGTAGTTGAATGGTATTGATTGTTTAACATTTACCGCAGCTGCTATTTCATTCTGACTAGAATTTAATGTAAAAATATCTCTATTCGCTGTGTAAAAGGCTGACCCTCTTCGTTCTAATTGTTCGATGTTTTCATAATCACTCTGTTGCAGGAACTTTGCGGAAGTGGTGGGTACAGATGTTCTAATTTTGTTCATTATCATTAGATCTTTCAATCGATCACAACTCTGGTTAACCTTATCTGCTCTTATCCATTTACTAAAGGTATCTTGGACTTGTGATACTTAGTCAATGAAGGTTTGGTTGGGCTTTGGGCTTAATTTAGAGAATTGCACTTGATACCACGGAGCATCAAGAAGTAAATGTTACATGATTCTATCTCGAATATAGTCATAGACTTTTTTTTGTTCTTTAGGTATAGTTTCAATAACTTTCAGTGGTTCCAGAGCAAGATTCCGCATATAAATCATTGCAAAATTCTCTTTGAAAATCTCATGGTATTTGATTTAAGTTTCAAAGTTTTCAGTCCAAGCGGAGATGCTATCTCCAGAGCAAAAGGGTTCGACAATGCCTTGAAATTTCTTGAATTTTTGTTCTTCCTCCTTACTCTTTAACTTATGTGTTGAGATCTCTATTTGAGAGTCCATTTCTAACTGCTTCATTTTCATTTGCGTGTCAGCCTTAATCTGTTTCTGTTTGGTAGCTTCTGCTAGCTCTAATTCCTTTAATTTGATAGCTTCTGCTAGCTGTAATTCCTTTACCTTGGTAGCTGCTGCTAGCTCTAATTTCTTCTGTGTGGTAGCTGCCTCTAATTCTAGTTTCTTTTGTTGGTGTTCTTGAGCCCTATCTTCTCTTTCTAAGTTAGTAATTTTGCTAAATCTACTCTCACTCCATTCTGCAATTTTATCGCCAGTATTTCCTAGCTCTTTTCCTGCTTCAAAACAATCTTTCAGCGAAGACATTTTCAAAATTATAAATGACAGTAACATTGGTATACTGCAACACACACACACACACACACACACACACACACACACACACACACACACACACACACACACACACACACAATGTATTAACTCCCTTGAATAATGCTATTGTACTTACAAAATTTACATATACAGGCAAAAATAAGTGCCTGTTTTTATGGGAATCAGAAAGAAATGTGTTAACTAGCTTGTTTAGTTGGCTTGATCCAACACCACTCGATGACTTATGCGGTTGTTACACACACACACACACACACACACACACACACACACACACACACACACACACACACAAAACTTGTTACAATTTCTGTGGTAGAGAAAGAAAATATTAGTGTCGTCGTACAGGTATGTTGGTCATATGTCATACGTTGGAGGAGAGAATGATGATTTGAACAGTTTAAATACAGAGAGTTGCTTGAAATTTGTTTGTCAGTTGTCTTTGCAAATGATTGTCGAAAATATCAAATTGTCGTAGCTACTCAGTAGTGTAGTATGTAAGCTTGTTATTACTGTGCAGTTAAGTGTGTCGTAAAATAGTGGTTTTACTTGGTTAAGCCAAGAAAAGTCAAAAATATACTATTCTGTCTTAAACTGTCTTAGAGTTTCGCCAAAACGGAGCGAGCCCTCATGAATTGCCTGTCAACGTCTGTAATAGTTTGTGTAGCGGGTTCAGACATTCAGATGTACTTGATCAGATGAGTCATGAACAAAAATGTACACAGTCAAATATTTTAATGAGAACAGATCATTACGACACTACTCGCATATCTAGTTTACACAACTCGCACAGCGCTCAGCAATACTCTTGCGCGTTCATATAAGTTCACATAATCGTGATTCAGCACACACACTAATACACAGCTAATCACGGCCACATTCTCTCTCATAGCAAACACTGGTGTCTAAGTAATTGGCCTATTCTACCTCTCGAAACAGTAAAGCGTCCTCTTCCATCCCACAGTCTAGTCCCATCTCTAGCTTTCTGCTCAGGTTGATAAGCACGAGGTACTTGACCTTCGAGCCGTCCGTGGTAGTCTTTATAGGTCAGGCCTGTCGTCTTGTCCTTCACCCATCTGTTGATGACAGGCGTACTGCGTCGTACCGTCCAAGGTTAACCTGCCCTGTCGTTCAAGGTCTCAGTCCTGTCTGTAAACACCCTTTCCGTGGCGTATAGACCAGTCCACTATACTCGTACTCTTCCCATGGCCTATGTCTATCCTCTGTCTTCTACGTCATGTCCTTTTGGGACCTTGACAGAAAGACTTTTCATTTATATGTGCATTGCAAGTTTACATTTTATAAATCGTGTACTTTCATCTGTATGTGTATACTATTCACTCACTTTATATGTGTGCTGCACGTTCAACAAAGCTGCATGCTGTCCTTATAATGCTTATGCGTGTTGTACCTTTACTTCATATTCGCGTTGTACGTTTTCTTTATATAAGTGCTAGACTTGATTTTCCTTGAAAGTTTGATATTCACTTTCGCAATTATATTATTTGGATATTATTTGAGTGTAGCACTTTGATTTTAAATTAGTGCTGTACATTTAATTGTACTATTGACTGCGTTTGTCATATAAGACTGAACTTCCGTATGACAGTAGACGGAACTGAATGCATTCCGTTAGCGTCGAATTTTGGGCGGCGCTTACCAAACTCGACACCCCACATTGTGCCAATGACATCGGGCTGAAGAGCACAATTAAGAGTGTGCAATCCTTATCCGGTGCGAGGATATGCAATCTAAAGACAAAATGTCATGGCAGGGCAGACCAGACTCTAAGCCTTAGTTGTCAGCAGGTCTAGGATCGAAGCTCTGATAGGCGGACAATTAGAGCATTGCTTTGATGATCCGGCAGCTTCTGCAGCTTGTCTTGTTCCAGATGTATTGGTGTTACCTTTCCTCTCGAGTGAACTAGGCAGGTCGAGAGAGGGCTCATGCTGCATGGGCCACACTTGATCTCAATATGTCAGCCCGGTCTTTATGCTATGTAGAGGTACAACTCGATCCCAGGTCTTAATCAAAGCGAGAAGTAGCAGTTGTTGCCCACCAACTCTTCTGTCCATTTTGGAATCATTCCACACAGACACGAACAGTATAATCAAGTTTGATGGGGCAAATTCAGAACAGTTTGAAATCAAGAGTAGAGTTAAACAAGGTTGTGTACTAGCACCCACCCTCTTTGGGAAATTCGTGTCACTTCTACTGAAATATGCCTATCGTGGTCAGGATGGTGGCATATACATTCATTCACGCTCAGATGGTGGCCTCAAAAACGCTCAGATGTTGGAGTCCAAGACCAAAATTAGGAGGGTACTAATCAGAGGGTTGCTTTTTTGCTGATTATGCTGCAATTAGACCCACTATAAAGAAGAATTACAAAGTCTTCTATCTGCATTATCTGCATTATCCAAAGCTTGTTCTGAATTGCGTTGACTAATTAGCAAAAAGAAGACAGATTATGTCACAAGATGCACATGGAGTACCATCAATCTTTATTGGTACCACACATCGTTATTGACGACGCCCAATTGGAGATAGTAGACACTTTTACATATCTAGGATCAGAGGTAAATAGCAAATTATCACTAGATCAGGAAATCAACATCTGTGTGTTATTTAAAAAGTGTATTGGCTGTCGTTAACTCATTTTCTGTGCCAAATTCAATTAATTTTTCACCTGCATCATTTCTAATTACCAATTCTTATTTTCCCAAAACGTGTGTCTCATGTTCAGTTCTTCCTGAACCCACTTTTGCATTAAAATCTCATAATATTATTGTTATGACCAATCGTATGTAATGTGTGCTGTAAAAAATCATCAATTCTGTATTCCTCTGCTGTTGAAGTACTTGCATATATCTGTATGAGTTTTTTTGTTTTGTTTTAAATTGTCTTTAAATCTGACAGTGAGGATTATTTAACCAGCCAGGTTTAATCTAATTAAAGCTTTTCCAATTATTTTATCTAAACATAATACCACTCCGCTCTTACCTCCGATTTCTCTCCCAGAATATATGAAAAGACTTCTATTTTCATTTGTAAAATGTCCCTTCCCGAAGTTCATTAATTCCTATAATGTGAATATGTAACCTCTCATCACATATTATCTGAAGTTTTCCCTCATACTTACTTTTTACATTCCACGTTCCTAGTTTCACTCTCTTTCTTAGTCGGACACATTGGCTTTCCTTGGTAACACCGTCAGGATTAACTCCGTCATCACGATTACTTGTGCTGGCCCCTGTGTCACACTTTTACCCAGCGTCATCTGATCTGCCTGATCTGGGGATATCACCACCAGATCCCTTTCTTATTAGTTTATATATATATATATATATATATATATATATATATATATATATATATATATATATATATATATATATATATATATATATATATATAAAATGTTAAGTTAAAATGAATAAGTTCCGAAAGCGCGTTTGAGGTACACATTGTGATGGTCAATGTGAGGGAACAACTGGCCATCTATTGCTGCTTGTTCTCAGCCGTACACAATATGATGATCAAAGTGAGGAGAACAACTGACCACCTATTGTTCCTTGTTCTCAACCCTATACATTGTGATAGTCAAAGTGAGGGAACAACTGGCCATCTATTGCTACTTGTTCTCAGCCCTACACATTGTGATGGTCAAATTGAGGGAACAACTGGCCACCTATTGTTCCTTGTTCTCAACCCTACACATTGTGATGGTCAAAGTGAGGGAACAACTGGCCACCTATTGCTCCTTGTTTTCATCCCTACACATTGTGATGGTCAAAGTGAGGGAACAACTGGCCACCTATTGCTCATTGTTCTCATCCTTACACAATGTGATGTTGATATCACTTCACTGATCCAAAGCGGTAGACTGATAGAGACTTTAACATAAAGAACTTATGAGAACTGTTTTTTGCTCCACAAGTGGCAAAGATACATTGCAGAGAATGCTCTTCATCTTGTGACACGATGCCACTATCTGGGCTTTTCTACATTTAACTTCGTTAATCCATCTTCCACCTACTGCTGGTATAGTATTCACCTAATTAAATACATTGACATATTTCTGTACTATACAATAATGTTATTGGCACGTGATGATGATGACTAACTAAAACAGGTGAGTTGATTCAGCTGAATATCTGTCTCCTAGAATGCCTGGTTGGGGACAAATGTCAACCCGTGGGCTACGAAAACTATATCGATGCCTGCAGTCATTTTGTATGTACCAAGACATCAGAGGTCACCGTGGATTATGTGCTAAAAGAATGTACGTTAGTATGTTTTTATACTACAACATTTATCATCATCACCACCACCACCACCACCACCACCACCACCACCACCACCACCACCACCACCACCACCACCACCACCACCACCACCACCACCACCACCACCACCACCACCACCACCACCACCACCACCACCACCACCACCACCACCACACCACCACCACACACCACCACCACACACACCACCACCACCACCACCACCACACACCACCACCACACACCACCACCACCCACCACCACCACCACCACCACCACCACCACCACCACCACGACCCCCCCCACCACCACCAGCACCCCCACCACCACCACCACCACCACCACCACCACCACCACCACTTTTTAAATGTGGACGTGGTTTATTCATTCTTTAGTTTATAAATAACAGCATTAAAATGTTATATCAAAGCAAGTCAGTGTTAGCGACACCAGTCATGGGCATCTAGCAGTATTTGATTACGCTCGAGTTCAAAGCTGGCCATTGTTGTGGAATATAAAATGCATTAGGGTGGTCAAGGGAGATGACCGGCTAGTAGTTGGGTGGGACTGGATACTTTATCCGCGTTGAATTATTTGTGTCTAGTGTTTGCCTGAAAAATGGCCGCCTTGTTTTAGTGTGAGAAAATCGGTTCCTCGTTTGTGGCCGTGTTTCAAATGAGCTTTAGTTAAACATTTGATCTGAACAGACTAGAAGAGGAAGTAAACGATTTGTAAATATATCTATATCGGACTTCTTTGAAGCGTTTTATGAAATTTGCCCGCAAGATTTATGTTGCCACACGTTGAACCAAGTTTATATTATTTCTACGGCCGAGTCAGCGCGAAGTACCAATAAGTAATGTGCATTCAACACTGGAGGTCATGGCTCACTTAAACGGTCCTGGCATACAGCTAAGGTTGATAGGATAGCGATGCTGTTGGACTGTAACACTGCCTCACTATTCTCTCTAGCCTCTGGGTATTTATGTGTTCTTCCATGCTATACTCCATCCATCCATCATGTGCCATGCCGGTAAGCGTGGGCGGTCATGTTCTGCCATCTCACTCGATCACCAGAGTCATGGATCAGTTCAGTGTTTCTGTCTCGACCATGCCACGAGGCCAAACCATCCAGGTATTTGTTTCTAGGTCTTCCTCTTGGTCTGTTCCCTTCGATCTTACCAGTAGTCACCAAGTTCTCCAAGTTCTCTTCATTTCTTCTTATAACATGCGCAAATAATTTTGACTGTCTGCGCCTAATATCTCTAATCAGTTTACGATCTTCATTTGTTTCTTGAAGGACTTGTTCATTGGTCTTTCTGGCTGTCCATGGTATTCTTTACATTTTCCTCAGAAACCACATTTCTACAGCCATCAGATGTTTTTCAGCTTGACTGCTCATTGTCCAAGCTTCACATCCATATAAAAGTACAGGTTCTATGTAGCATCTCAACACTATTTTTCTCATTTCAATTGACATCATTTTATTGGTCAGTATGTTTTTCATCTTGTCAAAGGCTACTTTTGCCATGGCGATTCTTGTTCTAATCTCTTCAAGGCATCTCCCATCAGATGTTATTACTGTTCCGAGATAATTATACCTATTCACTTGTTGAAGAATATTCCCATTTACTTGTATATTACATTGTGGTATTTCGTTCTTCCTAGTGAAGACCATAATCTGTGTCTTTTTAAAATTTAATTCTAACCCTCGTTGTTCACTGTGTGTAACAACCGCAGATCCTGTTAATTGTCTGCAATCAAGACTGTATCATCTGCATATCTAATGTATATTAATGCATCGTCCCCCATATGCTATACTCATGTTCCTAAAAAGCATTGTCCATATCCGCCTTATAATACACCTGTTGTTGTTTGTCCATCAAGAATGATGATGACCATTCATTTCATCCAGTGGGGTTGAAGGTGTGGAGCCGTGGGTTCTAAGATGGCTGATAAGGCCTATTTTGGCTCAAAATGTTCTTTGACAATGTGGGCAAAGAATGCTTGACGTCTCTGGAGGAGGATTTCCTGCAGTGGTTTTTCTGTCCTGCCTTTTCTTCACAGCTTTTGCAGTCCTGGTTGCCTCACATATGACTGCACCTTTGCGTAATGATGCACGCCACGAATTTCGGTCTCTGGCTGCAGCCTCCCAGGTGTCATGATGAATTCCAAAAGCATTCAGTGAAATTTTCAGAGTGTCTTTAAAGCGTTTCCTCTGGCCACTGTGGGAGCGTTTACCGCAACGCAGTTCGCTGTAGAAAATTCGTTTAGGGAGCCTGTGATCTGGCATGCGAGTCAAGTGACCAGCCCAATGAATCTGATTCTTCATCA
This sequence comes from Cepaea nemoralis, assembly GCA_014155875.1. Classification (NCBI taxonomy): domain Eukaryota; kingdom Metazoa; phylum Mollusca; class Gastropoda; order Stylommatophora; family Helicidae; genus Cepaea; species Cepaea nemoralis. The sequence goes on along the minus strand of JACEFZ010024660.1, from coordinate 322,843 downwards.
TTACAGTGTGGATACTAGGCATGAATGCTCTTTCTAGGACTTCAGTGTCTGGAATCTTGTCTTGCCATTTAATCAATATATACATATAATACTTATACATATAATACTTAATACATACAATACTTATAATACACCTACACACCACCCAGCTGTGCAAACCCAGTCAATCTATCCGTCTGCTCGTTTCCCACTACATCAGCATGTCCTGGGGAAACGTTCTAACAACTGCTCTGCAGTGTTTACTTTTGTATTGAAGCTTGCCACTTTGCACGAGCCATGAACCTCTTCACTTGATTCAGTATGCACTGTGAGTCCGTTAAAAATAAGGGAAGGCTTTCTAATTACAACCAAGTATAACTGCACGATCTCATCATTGGGCAGACCAAAGATTGTGACACACAAAACCTGCAGTTGCGATCGAATCCACTCGACATAATTTACCATATAATTATTACAGCAGGCAAACAATTGATTGGCTTGCATGGTTCTCTATGTCTCGCTGCATCTCTTTCTTCTTATAGTACATACAGTGTGGAGTTGGAAATAATGTCTGTCCACAACTTTCTATCTCTTGCAACGCCGATACTTTATGATACCTATTGTCACGAGACCACTATAATTCACGATAAGATGATAAAACAACAGCGGCAGGCTATATTCAAACTTACAAATTGATGCAACTAGTGGGGACATTCCCGTCGGATCAAAGGCGCCGCTAGTCTTTGAGGATTCCCCGGAGAAACGGGAAAAGAGTTTCCCGGTTGTCTTGGACAAGACTCAAGATGAAAGGAAAAGCGCCGCCGTGATTCGGTTGCCACATGTTGTTGACAGGAGAATGACGTCACGAGGACAATCCCACTGTATGAAAACAGACTTGTTGTCGGGAGTGTGCACAATAAAGTTGACCTAGGCTAACGTGTTGAATAGCTCAGTGCTCGTAGTGAAAAGAATCCGGCATGTTTACTATCAGTGTATTTGAAAAAAAAAAAAAACATGTGTCTTTCATGGCAAATTGGAGATTCAATTCGGATTGCGAGCTAGGAATTCGTAGGGTATCTACAGTTAGCATTTAAATGTTAATAATGTAGACTAGTAAAATGATAGTTAGAGTTTAGAACTTTAACGTAGTGGTTGCTTTGTAGTCAAGTATAAAAAGTGTCGGCGACAGTAGACAGTCGCAGTGTTAAACTAACTAGTGTGAGATGTAAATTAGCTCAGCTAGTTGAGGATAGTGAAAGGGGATGATATTTAGTGTGATTGGGAATGGTTGGGGAATAGGGGAAATGTCCAATGGTGGGATATTCCAGTGGGGGTCTACTGGGGTTCTACACTTTGTGTATTGGTCTTTCCTTGTCTTGCCCTAACGCAGGCCAGGGTGTTGAGCTCCTCTGACATGACAGAGATTGGTTCACTGTCATGGATCTGAGTAAGACGGTAGGCCTACAAACATCTAATAGGAGTCAGTATCAGATTGCTCTCACCGAGTCTGTTGTGTCTCTTTCACAGGTTCCCCTTGGGTTTTCAAAGAACAGATGCTGAATTGTTCGTATCATGGAGAACTTGGTACGAGGAGATCTGTTCAGTGGCCTGTGCATTTGGCCCATGAGAAAAGGGTTTATTATTTCACACCACTCGTGAAAGAAATAATGGAGTGTTACTGTTCACATCACGGGTGTAAGAACAATATCGTGTTTGATTTTCACACCACGAGTGAAATAACATTAGAGTATTTGATTTCACACCACAAGTGAAATAACATTAGAGTGTTTGCTTTTCACACTACAAGTGAAATAACATTAGAGTGATTTTAACATTTCCACACCACCTGTGAAATATTAATAGGAATTAATTCAAAGAACGAGAACAGTGTAATAGTGAAAACGGTAGGACTTGCAAGAATGAATAATTTAATCCAAGGAACAGTGTTACTTGTTTTCACTAGACAAGGAAGGTTTATGTCTTGGAACCATATAGACATTTATTAACAGGGTGTGTGATCGCTGCCGGATCAGTATCAGACTATATTCGTGATTGGTGACCAGGTATCTGGGTTATCAAAGAGCTACCGGAGAGAGTCATCATCGAATAAGAGGGACGCATCGTGTGGTGAGGTGTGTGTTTACTGACCCGTGATGATGTGGTGTAACTCATACAATGATAATCAGACTGTGATCCGGAGCTTTGTGGTCTGATTTCTACATATACACCTTAGAATATACGACACACATTCTACACATTACACACACACACACACACACACACACACACACACACACACACACACACACACACACACACGTCTCCCACATATACTCTTTGCTTTAATAAATTTCTTGTATTTATTTGTTGAAGCTAGAGTTGTCAAGTATGTTATGTTGGGGAAGAATGAGAGGGGGCATGATTCAGGGGTGAGTAAGAGTGAGAAGAAGGTGTCTTTAGATTGAGGGAGTGTTGTGGACGGAGTCTGGTGGATATCTCCAGAATAGTGATATTGAATTAAAATAAATGTGGGTGTTGATTCCCCTCACTCCAGGGACGACACTATAGAAGTAATATCTCTCAAGACACTATAGTAGAGAGCAAGTACTTACCACGACACCTATGTTCTGCCATAACGCGATGTAAAACTATCCAACTTATTTCTTCCCATTTCCCCCTACCCCTCCTTAAACTTTTCAGTTTTCACAATGTAGTCCAGATGCCCCTTTTCGTGAAGTGCCCGAAGAATGAAGCATGTCTACTTCTGATGGACGCCATGAACCTGTTCTTTTGTTAAATACCCTCTTTAATATCTTCACTATTCTTTTTATTCGTCAAGGGTGTTCTCATTATTCTTATGCTAAAACCACATTTCCGCAGCCTCCGCATAGTTCCCCACTTGTATGTCAATTATTAATGATTCGTCTCCGTATACTTGAACTGGCTCAGGATAGCGCTTAAGAACTCGTTTTCTCACCTGGATTGACAAATGATGTACTCTATCTTATGAAATGCTGCATTTGCCTGGGCGATTGTACATTTAACTTCTTTCTGTAGCTATTCTACATTTAACTTTTTTCTGTAGCTATTCTACATTTAACTTCTTACTTTAGCTATTCTACATTTAACTTCTTACTTTAGCTATTCTACATTTAACTACTTTCTGTAGCTATTCTACATTTAACTACTTTCTGTAGCTATTCTACATTTAACTTCTTACCTTAGCTATTCTACATTTAACCTCTTACTTTAGCTATTCTACATTTAACTTCTTACTTTAGCTATTCTACATTTAACTACTTTCTGTAGCTATTCTACATTTAACTTCTTACTTTAGTTATTCTACATTTAACCTCTTACTTTAGCTATTCTACATTTAACTACTTTCTGTAGCTATTCTACATTTAACTTCTTACTTTAGCTATTCTACATTTAACCTCTTACTTTAGCTATTCTACATTTAACTTCTTACTTTAGTTATTCTACATTTAACTTCTTTCTGTAGCTATTCTACATTTAATCTCTTTCTGTAGCTATTCTACATTTAATCTCTTTCTGTAGCTATTCTACATTTAATCTCTTTCTGTAGCTATTCTACATTTAATCTCTTTCTGTAGCTATTCTACATTTAATCTCTTTCTGTAGCTATTCTACATTTAACTCTTTCTGTAGCTATTCTACATTTAACTTCTTTCTGTAGCTATTCTACATTTAACTTCTTACTTTAGCTATTCTACATTTAACTTCTTACTTTAGCTATTCTACATTTAACTTCTTACTTTAGCTATTCTTCATTAAACGTCTTTCTTCGGCGATTCTACATGCAACTTCTTTATTCATGAGTTCTACATTTAACATTTTCATTTAGCTATTCTACATTGCATTTATTTCTGTTGCTGCTCTAAAATGAGCATTTTTCTTTTATAACGATAAAAGTATGTTATTGTACATTTAAGTCCTTCCGTGGTTGTTCTACATTGAATTGCTTTAATACATCTTCCATCTATTGCTATTAAAATACCCACATACTTAAATGCATTGATGCCATAAATAATAGTATGTGACACATGATGATGATGACTAACCTACACACTGAGTTGAGTCATCGGTATGTCTGACACCCAGATTGCCATGTTGGGAACGCATGCCACCCATTGGACTCCCAGTACTTTATGGATGGCTGCCAAATTCATCGGTGTTCACGAGATTCAGAGGGCAATGTGACAAGCCTGTTTACAGAACGATGTAAGTCAATGTATGTTTTTATATTACAACATTCATCATCATCATCATCGTTTGATTAACCAACTGGCATAGGCGATCATATTTGTTCAAATTTATAATCTCCAGCAAACCATATTATTTCATTCACGTATAGTCTCCATACCATTATGAAGTGATATTATAAATCTTCTCTGTTTGCTTGTCTTTGTATAAATTTCGCTTCAAATCGCGCTACTGCTACATTATGTTCCTGTTATTCTCTATTCATAATGTGAAAACAATCTTGACTAGCTAAAGCTGTTCGACATTTATTTTCTCTCTTGGGCTAAACTACATTTAATTTCTTTCTATAGCTATTCTGCAGCACACTTTTTTTTGTTTGCATTAGCTGTTGTACACAAAACTGCTTTCTTTAGCTTGTCTACATAACACTTTTGTTTTAATTCACTATTCTACACTGAACGCGCAATATACGATACTGGAGATATACCCTCTGAATTATGCAATTCTATATTTATTGCAATCCCGAAAAAATCAGGAGCCTCGGAATGTGATAAACATCAAACAATTAGTATAATAAGCCACATCACGAAGATTGTGTTGAGAATTATCATGCAAAGAGTTGGGAAAAAAATACAACCCGAATTAGGAGAAGAACAATGTGGGCTTGTAGAAGGCAAGGGTACAGTAAATGCTGTGTATATACTGAGAATAATAATTGAATGTTCTCTAGAAGTAAACAAAGATCTATATCTTTGCTTTATTGACTACACAAAGGCTTTCGATAAAGTGAGACATGTCGATATGATAAGGATCCTTAAAGATCTACAAATTGATGGAAACGACCTTAGACTTGTAAAAAACATATATTGGAAACAACACGCTTCCATCAGAATTGATAATATAGGTCAATATCAGCCTATTAAAAGAGGTGTGAGACAGGGATGTGTAATGTCTCCAGCACTTTTTTCCCTATACAGTGAAAATATTTTCAAAAATATAGAAGCTATGGAAGAAATCAACATTGGGGGACGATACATCAATGACATTTGATATGTAGATGATACGGTCTTGATTGCAGACAATGAACAGGACCTGCAACATTTAGTAGATGCGGTTGTTGCACACAGTGAACAACTAGGGCTAGAACTGAATAGTAAGAAGACACAGATTGTGGTCGTTACTGGGAGAAAGGAAATACCACAATGTGATATACGAGTAAATGGGCATATTCTTAAGCAAGTGAATCGATACAGTTATCTCGGAACAGTCATAACATCTGATGGGAGATGCCTTGAAGAGATTAGAACAAGAATTGCCATTGCAAAGGTAGCCTTTTGCAGTATGAAAAACATACTGACTAATAAAAAAGATATCAATTGAAATGAGAAAAAGAGTGTTGTAATGCACATAGAAATTATACTCTTGTATGGATGTAAAGCGTGGACAATGAGCAGTCAAGCTGAAAAACATCTCATGGCTATGGATATGTGGTTTCTGAGAAAAATGCAAAGAATACCGTGGACAGAGAGAAAAACCAATGGACAAGTCCTTCAAGAAACAAATGAAGATCGTAAACTGATTAGAGTCATTAGACGTAGACGGTAAACAATTTTTTTGGCATGTTATGAGAAGAAATGACTTGGAAAACTTTGTGACAACTGGCAAGATCGAAGGTAAGAGAACAAAGGGAAGACCGAGAAGTAAATACCTGGATGGTTTGGCCACATGGCATGGCCGAGACAGGAACATAGAGCTGATTGACGACTCTGGTGATCGAATGAGATGGCAGAATATGAATGCCCACGCTTTATCGGCATGGCATATGATGCATGGTTTCTACACTAACTTCTTACTTTAGCTATTCTACAATAAACTTCTTTCTTCAGCGGTTGTACATTTACGTCATTCTGTAGCAGTTTTACATTTAACATCTTTTTGAAGTAATTCTACTTTGAAATTGTTTCTTGGATTATTATACATTTATTTTATGTCTTTAGTAGTTCTACATTTAACTTCTTTACTCAGTTATTCTACATTTTGACTTCTGCATTGAGATATTTTACATTCAATTTATTTCTTTGGCTGTTCTACAAGCAACTGATTTTCTTTTCATTTAACTCATGTCCTTGTATATTCTGTATTTACATTTTTAACAGTACTATTCTACATTTAACGTCTTTTAAACCACGTCCCGGTAGCTTTTTTGGCGATCCTGACTCTCAGCCATAAGCAGATGGAAATGTTGGAAAGGATACAGAACAAAGCTATGCACATTATTCTTGGATGTACAAGAGATACATCATGCAGGGCGATGCGCTACATTCTTGATTTTCCAATAATGGGGGACAGAATACAAATTCGCCGAGCACGTGCCTACCTCAGAGTCAACGCAAACACACAACATCAACTACATAGAGAATTTAAACAGATTAAACAGAGGAAGGTCGTGGGTGGGTCAAGCCGAAGACATTCTTCAGCAGGTGTGTTCACTTGAGGACTTAGAACCTGGCGAGGAGTGGGTAAAAATGCCAACTCATTTCTGAACATCCTTTTATGTTTGCATCCAACTAGACAGGAAATGCAGACAAGAAAATCCAGCTGCTGTGGAAGCGGAAGTACAGGCTCTGATCTTCAAGAATTCTTTAGAGAGTGATGTTACCATTTACACGGATGGGTCGGCTGTTCGACGAGTGAGAAGTTCATGGGATTATATTTCTCAGGCCAGAAGGAGAATTGTGAGGGAAGAGTCGGGTACTTTTGTTTTGACCACAAGTAGCCTGACTATGGAAGTCATGGCAGTAAGTAAAGCAATAACATTGTTCGAGACACAAACATTCACTCGGGCATGTGTCCTTAGTGACTCAATGAGAATGCTTAGGAAGATAGAGATGAAGTGGGTCCGAAAAGAGTGGTTGCTGTCTCAAGAGCGGTCTCGGCTGGCTAAGATTAGATTCATTTTCGTGCCAGGGCATGCGGGTGTACAAGGAAATTAGTAGGCTGACAGGCTTGCAGGTAAGGTTATTGTGGAAGGCGGACGAGCCATAGACCAGGCAGACATTCTGAATGCTCTACGAGAAGTATCCAACTAACTAACTAACTAACTAACTAACTAACTAACTAACTAACTAACTAACTAACTAACTAACTAACTAACTAACTAACTAACTAACTAACTAACTAACTACATAACTAACTACATAACTAACTAACTAACTAACTAACTAACTAACTAACTAAACTAACTAACTAACTGAATAACTAACTAACTAACTAACTAACTAACTAAACTAACTAACTAACTAACTAACTAACTAACTAACTAACTAACTACATAACTAACTAACTAACTAACTAACTAACTAACTAACTAACTAACTAACTAACTAACTACATAACTAACTACATAACTAACTAACTAACTAACTAACTAACTAACTAACTAACTAAACTAACTAACTAACTAACTAACTAACTAAACTAACTAACTAACTAACTAACTTACTAACTAACTAACTAACTAACTAACTAACTAACTAACTAACTACATAACTAACTACATAACTAACTAACTAACTAACTAACTAACTAACTAACTAACTAACTAACTAACTAACTAACTAAACTAACTAAACTAACT
>JACEFZ010024660.1:290000-307500 GCA_014155875.1 Cepaea nemoralis | reverse complement strand
ATAAATCATTATTTTTTTTTATTTTTTCTGTTTTAATTTTATACCTTGCCTCCCCTGTTATTATTTTCCGGGCAACCGCTGTGGTATAAATAATAGTCCCAGAATATGATCTACGTGGACTGAAACACATTTATACATGTGCACATCCCCCAGCTTGCTTTAAAATCTAGCGTAGTTAACACTGGGCTGATTTGTGCATGTGGGGAAGCTTTCCCTATTACTAGATTCCCTCGCCATTAGCTGAATTCAATGTAACTTCTAAGGTTGTAATTTACGTCCCCAACTGAAGGACGAGAAGAAAACATGTTAGTCCAATTGATTGGCTTAGGATTGAACCCGCTAACTCACCATCAGCCCTCCGGAAACGCTCTGATCCACTCGTCCATTATATGCACATAATCACATAATACTATACTCACCAGATGGTTGCTGTTTTCTTGGGTTGAGATACGACAATGAACAAATCGTCACCAGTAGTGGGGAACAAAAATGTGTCAAGTACATATGTTCTCAGGGAATTCGGAAATTACACGCTGAGGGTAAAATGCTTGTTTTATTAACTGTTGCTTTTGTTCATCATCAGAAACGTTATCATCTTCCATTTTTGCATTCAAGCGTTGTGGGGGAAACTAGTTGAAGTTTCAGTACCCGATGTGTAGCAATCCATCCATCTGTCATGTGCCATGCAGATAAGCGTGAGCTGTCACTGATTCGCCTTCATCTCTCGATCACCAGAGTCGTGGATCAAGTCAGTGTTCTTGTCTCGACCATGTCACATGGTCAAGCCATCCAGGTATTTACTTATCTTTCTTCCCCTTGTTCTCTTCCCGTCGATCTTGCCAGTTGTAATCAAGTTCTCCAGTTTATTTCTTCTCATAACATGCTTACAATATTTTGACTCTCCATGTCTACTTTCTCTAATCAATCAACGATTTCCATTTGTTTCTTGTAGGACTTGGTCACTGGTTTTCCTGTCTGTCCATGGTATTCCATGCAATTTCCTCAGCAACTACATTTCCACAGCCATAAGATGCAGTTTTCAGTTTGACTGCTCATTGTCCAAGTTTCACATCCATACAAAAGTATAGGTTCTATGTAGCACTTCAACACTCTTTTTCTCGTTCCAACTGACATCATTTTATTGGTCAGCATGTTTTTTATTTTGGAAAAGGCTACAGTCGCAATGGCAATTCTTATTCTAATCTCTTCAAGACATCTACCATCAAATGTTATGACATTTCCGAGATAACTGTACCGATTTACTTGTTTGAGAATATTCCCATTTACCTGTGTATTACATTGTGATATTTCCTTCTTCCTAGTGACGACCATAATATGTGTCTTCGTACAATCCAATTCTAGCCCAAGTTATTCACTGTGCGCAGGAACCGAATCTATTACATATTGCAAATCTTATGCGTTGTCTGCAATCAATACTGTATCATCTGCATATATATTATTATTGATGTTGTGTCCCCCCAATGATAATTTGTTTCATATCTTCTATGTTTCTGAAAATATTTTCACTTTACACTGTAAAAGAGATCTGGAAACATAACACATCCCTGCTTCACAAGTCTCTTCATGCGGTAATATTGACCTACTTCATTATCAATATTTTTCTGGCAACTGGTTGTTTCCAATATATTTTTTACACGTTTAATGTCTTTCCCATCAATTTCTAGATCTTCAAACATCTTTATCACTTTGATATGTCTTACTCTATCGAAAGCCTGTGTGTAGTCAATAAAGCAACGATGTAGATATTTGTTTACTTCTATACAACGTTCAGTTACTGTTCATGTACACAACATTTAATGTACCCTTTGCCTTCTACAAACCTACATTGTTCTTCTCCTGTTTCGGGTTGTATTTTCTTCCTAACCCTTTCCATGATAATTATTAGCAAAATCTTCGTGATATGACACATTATACTAATTGTTCGATGCTGATCACATTCCAAGGCTCCTGATTTCTTTGGGATTACAATAAATACAGGAACACATAATTCATGAGGTATATCTCATCTCTCAGTATCATATATTGTGTTCAGCAGATTTTTGACTTGATCTATTCCATATTATTCTAAAGCATTAATCATTTCTGCTGTGATATTGTCTGAACCAGGTGTCTTGCCAATTTTCATGTAGTTAAGAACATTCTGAATCTCCATCTGCAAAATTAATGGTCCTTCATTATTATTTCGAACATCATACACTTCAATCATGTTATCTTCATACAAGCGTTTCTTATAATCTGCCCATACATGCAAACTCTGATCTTCTTTTTGTGTGATTTTTTTTTCCATCGTGTATTTAGGCAGCCTGTGTTTTTAGGCAGCCTGCTAATGATTGTTCTTTTATTATAAGCTCCTGAATTCTTGTGTGCACTAATTTGGTATATTTACTGTTATGTTGTTTTTCAATTATTAGGCACTTTTTCTCAAGCCATGCTTCTTTTGCCTCTTTATATAATGTTCTGACTTTTCTGATAATGTCTTCATATTTGGCAGGATTATTTTTATTGAATCTTCTTGTTTCCATTAAATGCAAACATTTCTTCAGTCATCCATTTCTCTCGACCCACATTCTTTAATTTGGGAATAGTTGTTTCTGCAGCCGAACTGATTGAATTCTCCAACACTTCCCATTGATCATCCACATCTTGAAATAGAATGTCTAGATCAGACAATACATTCTTTACTTCTGTGTTAATATTGTCTTGTATTTCCATGTTATTTGCCATTGTATGCAGATCATATTTAGTGTTTACTGTTATATACTTGACTTTCTTTATCTTTACCAGCAATGTTCCTGTAATCAATATATATATATATATATATATATATATATATATATATATATATATATATATATATATATATATATATATATATATATATATATAGGTATGCATTGGCACCTTTCCGTCTTGACAGACGATAGTTTGGTACATTGTGCTTCAAAAAGGCTTAATAACTACGACCCATGGCGGTGGCGAGTGTGGCTGGTAAGGCCAATTCTTGCTGCAAATGTTTGCCCACAGTAGATGCATGTGAAAACATGGTCATTTCCACCATTTTGCACCATCTTACATCTCTCACGCTCTGTGTGTGCTTTATCTGCAATCATTTTCTCCTTTGTCTTTATTCCATTTCTGATAGTTGCCCTCCATGCAACACGTTCAGCGGCGACTTGCTCCCAATGTGCATTATCAATGCCTGTATCAATCATGTCCCGCTTACACACATCTTTGTATCGTAGTAGAGGCCGACCCTGAGATCTCCTACCCGTCTGTAATTCACCAAAAAAGATGTCCTTTGGTATTCTACCATCATCCATCCTCCTAACATGTCCTATCCATCTAAGTCTACGAAGACTGAGCATGGAATACACTGTCACACAACCTGATCTTTCCAATACTTCAGTATTTGTGATTTTGTCTTGCCACTTAATACCAAGTATTCTTCGCAGACACCGCATATGAAAGCTGTTTAAACGTTTCTCTTGGCGTGAGTAAGTTGTCCAGGTTTCACTGCCATAAAGAAGAGTACTAAGGACACAGGCTTGGTAGACGAGGACTTTTGTTTTGGCAGTAAGCTTCCTGTTCTCCCAGACTCTTTTTGCTAACATGTTCATTGTTGTTGCTGCCTTGCCAATCCTGATGTTGATTTCCTGATCGAGGGATAATTTGCTATTTACCTCTGTTCCTAGATATGTAAAATGGTCTACTATCTCCAGTTCGGCGTCGTCAATAAAGATTGATGGTACACCATGTGCACCTTGTGACATAATCTGTGTCTTCTTTTTGTTAATTGTTAAACCAAATTCAGAACAAGCATTGGAGAATGCAGATAGTAGATGTTGTAATTCTTCCTCAGAGTGGGTCGTAATCGCAGCATCATCGGCAAAAAGCAAATCTCTGATTAGTACCCTCCTAATTTTGGTCTTGGCCTTCAATCTCTGAGCATTATAGAGGCCACCATCTGAGCGTGAGTGAAAGTATATACCGTCATCCTGATCACGAAAGGCATATTTCAGTAGTAGTGAAAAGTATATCCCAAAGATGATGGGGGATAGTACACAACCTTGCTTAACTCCACTCTTGATTTCAAACTCTTCTGAAGTTGAGCCATCAAAGTTGATTATACCCTTCATGCCTGTGTGGAACAATTCCACAATGGACAGAAGAGTTGGTGGGCAGCCAATCTTCTTTAGTGCTGTGAACAGACCCTCACGACTGACCAAATCGAATGCCTTTGTGAGGTCGATGAAGGCAACAAACATTGGCTGATTTTGTTCCCGGCATTTTTCTTGCATCCGTCGCAATGAGAATATCATACCAATGGTAGACCGGTTATGACGGAAGCCGCACTGTGATTCGGGGTAGACTTGATCTCCCAGGACTTGACGTCTGCGCAGAACAATTCTGGCAAATACTTTCCCAACAATACACAGAAGTGAGATACCCCTATAGTTGTTGCAGTCGCTCCGACCGCCCTTGTTCTTGTACAGCGTTATGATGTTTGAATCTTTGAAATCCTGTGGGACTTGTCCTTCTCGCCAGCATAGCTCTATTAGCTGGTGTGTCTTGCCCACTCCTGATAACCTCTATTGGAATCCCATCCTTACCTGGAGCCTTGGCAGATGCAAGTTCATTTATAGCACATTTAACTTCTGTTATGGTGGGAAGTGTGTCCAGGTGGTCAAGAGTTGGTAGAGCCTCTATGGCGTTGAGGGCATCATCCGCTAGTTTAGTCTCACTTGAGTAAAGCTCCAAATAGTGCTCTACTCATCTGTCCATCTGCTGTTTCTTATCAGTGATGATTTCTCCAGTCAAGGTTTTCAGCGGTGTACTTCTTTTGATCATTGGACCACAGGCTTTCTTTATCCCGTCATACATGCTTCTGATTTTTCCCTTATCACTTGCGATTTGAATGGACTCACATAACTTGATCCAATAGTCATTCGCACACTGCCTGGCAGCCTTTTGCACATCCTTCCTTGCTTGCTTCAGCTCACTCAGAGTGTTACGCGTTGGTCTTTCCTTGTTTCTTAAGAGAGCTATCCTCTTTTTATCAATCAAGGGCTGCAGTATCTGGCTATTTGCCGCAAACCAGTCCTGCCTCTTATGATCCACAGTGCCATAAACCCCTACCGCTGTTTTATAAATAGTTTCCTTTAGTTTACTCCATTTATCTTTTACTATACAATTTTCTGATGTATCAGAGAAAGCGTCTTCAAGTTGCTGTTGAAATTCAAAGCACTTTCCAGGATCGTGAGTGTTAATAATATTAATCCTGGGGCTAGATTTGTGTTTAGCTGTCTAGATTCGCTTTGGTCTCAGTCTAACCCTTGCAACAACCAAAGAATGATCTGTATCACAGTCAGCACTGTGGTAACTTCGAGTTAATGATGTATGGTTCAGATGTTTTCTCCGTGTGATAATGAAGTCCAGCTGATGCCAATGGCCGGATCTTGGATGTTTCCATGTGACCTTATACAACTCTTTTGTTTAAAAAAAAAGGAGTTTGTAATACATAGGTCATTTCTAGTGCAATGCTCCAGCAGCCTTTGCTCATTATCATTCATGCGACCGATGTTGTATTTTCCAAGGCACACTGGCCATGAACTCGAGTCCTTGCCCACACGAGCATTGAAATCACCGAGCATATAAATGTAGTCGGATTTTGGAACTGCTTTGATCTCAGAGTCTAGCTGCTCATAGAACGTATCCTTTACATCATTAGAGGAAGCGAGTGTCGGTGCATATGCAGTGATAATGGTGGCAAATCCACAAGATGTTGCCAAGCGCAGGGATAATAATCTTTCATTACCTCCAGCTGGGATATCAATCATTCCCAGTTGCGAATTCTTCACTGCAAAGCCAAAACCATGTTGCCTTTTTTCTGCCTGCCCTCTACCCTTCCAAAAAAAAGGTGTAATTGTTTTCCCTGAGTGACCCTTCCTCAGCGAGGCGATGTTAAGACGATTGAGTTCGGCATCAATCACAGCCATTTTTCTCACATCGTCAATATTTGTCAAGTCAGTGGAAAATCTTGGACACATGGTTCTTACGTTCCAGGTTGCAAGCCGTAGCTTGAGGTTTCTATTATTCTTTTTTATTAGTACCTGGTGCATTGGTTTGACAGCCTGCGATTCAGATTTTGTCCTAGCCCCAAGCACCCATTGAAGCAGGCAGGCTGTGGCGGATCAGCACCCAATTGGCCGGGGGCTGCCCAGCTTGAGGCGGGCGGTAGCTGATCAGTGACACCTGTAGGTGTCTCCCACCGTCAGAGGCAACGCGTGGCGCCCCTTGTCTACGCCAACTGACAAGGACTTATAATAACCCGTAACAGTTGCCTCTCGCTTTGATTCCGAGACCGGTTAAGACCAGGGATGGAGTTATTGCCTCTCCATAGCACAAAGTCTGGGCTAAAATAAAGAAACCATGTGTTGCCCATGCAGCATGATCCATCTCTCGGCCTGCCTAGTTCACTCCAGAGGAAAGTTGACACCTATACATCTGGAACAAGACAAGCTGCAGAAGCTGCCGGATTAGCAAAGCAATGCTCTAACTGTCCGCCTGTCGGAGCTTCGATCCTAGACCAGCTGCCAACCAAGGCTTAGGGCCTGGTCTGCCCTGCCATGACTATTTTGTCTTTGGGTTTCATTTCCTCGCTCCTGGATAAGGCTTGTACTCTCCCAATTGCGCTCTTCCGCCCGAAGCCGTTGGCACATTGTGGGGTGTCGGGTTTGGTAAGCGTCGCCCAACGTTCAGCGCTGACAGAAAGCAGGTAGTACCGTCTACTGTCATATGGTAGCTCAGTCATATCTGACTAAGACCTGACTCAGATATATATATATATATATATATATATATATATATATATATATATATATATATATATATATATATATATATATATATATATATATATATATATATATATAAGAAGACACGAACAATAGATTGCACGGTTTAGTGTCAGGATATGGCTGCATTTCGTCAGTTACTTACTGCAGAAACTTCACAACATAAAATGCAGTTAGTAGATTCATCCTTCAATCTGAAATATACACATATTCACACAGTAATGGAAATTGTCTCACACGGTAATTATAATGATATATAAATATTACAATAACACATATTATTTATGATAGAATACGTATGGTCACGAAACGGTTCTCTATTTGCAGGATGTGATGTAAATGGAACATGTTATCCACCGGGAGAAACCTACTTCACAAACTGTTCAGTGTTGACCTGTTACAAGTTTGCGAATGGAGACGAAATGAGCTATCAAGCTGTAATGAACACAACGGGTAAGTGACATGTGCGTTTCTCTTACAACTTCAGACACGGCACATGTCAAAACAACCCGGAAAACAAAATACACGTGTACAATTCTAATGGTAGGAGATACCTATTAACGTAAATGTGGAATTCGTACAATGATATCTAAACACATGTTACCAGGAGTTTCCGACGTATGCATAAATGACCTAAGTTCTTTGGTCAATATTCGATCAATTTCAGGCAAACTCAATCTTGAGTTGACTGCAGTTATCTTTACATTCATTCATGTAGCTATCTCATGTAGGAGGAGGAGGAGGAGGAGGAGGAGGAGGAGGAGGAGGAGGAGGAGGAGGAGGAGGAGGAGGAGGATTCGATCATATCGCGAGCTTCAGTTTGTTCACTGATATATCACTTCATCGAACTTCTGTCACAGTGCCGTCCCTTTCATATGAATGTATCAATATAGAGACATGGATATAACAAGACATCATCAACATGACATTCCCAGCGAATCCTGCGTGTTGATTATTTTTAAAACTGGAGACAAATGATGTTTTCGCTGCATTGAATGTGTCTTACTCGCTGACTCGTAATAACGCATCCATGAATCGTCCCCTGTTCCAATTTCACGGATAAAATTATCTCCTTCTCAAGTATGACCGCCCATTCTTCTTCTTCTTCTTCTTCTTCTTCTTCTTCTTCTTCTTCTTCTTCTTCTTCTTCTTCTTCTTCTTCTTCTTCTTCTTCTTCTTCTTCTTCTTCTTCTTCTTCTTCTTCTTCTTCTTCTTCTTCTTCTTCTTCTTTCTTCTTCTTCTTCTTCTTCTTCTTCTTCTTCTTCTTCTTCTTCTTCTTCTTCTTCTTCTTCTTCTTCTTCTTCTTCTTCTTCTTCTTCTTCTTCTTCTTCTTCTTCTTCTTCTTCTTCTTCTTCTTCTTCTTCTTCTTCTTCTTCTTCTTCTTCTTCTTCTTCTTCTTCTTCTTCTTCTTCTTCTTCTTCTTCTTCTTCTTCTTCTTCTTCTCTTCTTCTTCTTCTTCTTCTTCTTCTTCTTCTTCTTCTTCTTCTTCTTCTTCTTCTTCTTCTTCTTCTTCTTCTTCTTCTTCTTCTTCTTCTTCTTCTTCTTCTTCTTCTTCTTCTTCTTCTTCTTCAGCATTTCGAGCTATTGAGGTTCCTTGCTGCAGATACAATCCGTCTCCATTCGTCTCTCTGGTTGACCTTCTCTTGCCAGTCGTTGATTCCAAGTCCTTGTAGGTCTGTATATATATTATCTCTCCACCGTCTTCTTGGTCTACCTCGGAGTCTACGGTCATTTATTTCCTGAGTATAAGCGACTTTTGTTTTCCTTTTATCTTCCATTCTTTCTATATGCCCCAGCCATTGTAGTCTATTAGCCTTCATGATACCAGTGATTAGGGGTGACTTAAACAGATCATAAATATCTTTGTTACTT
This sequence comes from Cepaea nemoralis, assembly GCA_014155875.1. Lineage (NCBI taxonomy): Eukaryota > Metazoa > Mollusca > Gastropoda > Stylommatophora > Helicidae > Cepaea > Cepaea nemoralis. Next base: position 298,753 of record JACEFZ010024660.1, on the reverse strand, counting down.
CTTCTTTTTCACTCTCCCACCGCCCATTGCTCCTGACAAATCATGTGCCATGCATTTGTGCGATCATTGTAAAGCTGTCATGGGAAGAGTTTCCCACAGCGGAGATCATCAAAGACTGTTGTCTATGAAGCACTGTGACTCGTGTTGAAATTCACGGCTATACGATTAATAGTGAGTAGTCGGCTGTCGTCATGGCCTAGCCGCTCGATCTGCCGTTCCAGTATGTCAGTTGCTACACTTTTATATCTTCCACTACGCTGCTCATTAACGTTTTGCCTTCTGAAAGCTGTCTATTCATTTGCGCACTCACCCCTGAGTCTAATAACTGTCTCCATAATGAACTATAATTCTTCTCTAGATGGTACAATGTTTCACACCCTCTGACCACAAGAGAGAGAGAGAGAGAGAGAGAGAGAGAGAGAGAGAGAGAGAGAGAGAGAGAGAGAGAGAGAGAGAGAGAGAGAGAGAGAGAGAGAGATAGAGAGAGAGAGAGATCGTCTCGAGGTTCTGCCATGGTGCAAGTCGATAGTTCAGCAGCCATTTTGTAAACACTATTGCCATTCGTAAAGTGCTCCCGCCTCAAGAACCCTAAACGGAATATTGCAATATTGCTTAAGAGCCTAAGGTAAGGTTTAGGAGTGTCCACACTCTTCCCTGCATTTTATAAGTGCTGTTACTTAACGGCTTTCCCTGGTACTAATACCTCACATTACACACACTTATCATTTACCAGCGGCCTTATCTTTCCAAGAACCATGTGTATCTAATAATATTACAAGGTCATATCTCTTTGATAGTAAGATCAAATTCTTAGCTTTGCAGGTAAGGGCGAAAAACAGACGTTTTCTTTGTGGAATTTACATACGTGAAAAATCCCAAAGCAATCGAAAGTCTCAAATAGCAGGCCTTTAGACAGCTGCCCTGGCATACTGTTAAAAAAGAAACCCTCACTACGGGTAGCTACCGCTGTTTACCGTGGATGGAAGCTGTCTAGAGGAAGCAAGGTTTACACAAATGCATGCCGAAGTCGGACACACTGAACTTTGACCTGCTAACTAGGTGTGACACAATACCCTCAACAAATTAACGAAGAAGAGAAGACAATGCCTTATTGTCAACTGTGCTGCACGACTGCATCACTGCTTGTATTACTTGATGGCATTGTCCTCTGTACTCATGTGTCGCTTAAAAAGAAAGTCGCTTAAAATTCGACAGAGTCGACTTCATTGCACCCGGTTTTATCCCATATGGCTCGGTCTTTTTCCGCAGTACGGAAAGCGTCGCACAAAGCATGAACTCTGTAGCTTTTAGCGACGACCCACAAGAGTCTCCGAAACATTTAACTCGTAAACCGAAGGGCGCGGCCCGGCATCGGACACACAACCTTCGGAGCACGAGTCAAATGGCTTGACCACTTCGCCACAGAGACTCCCGTACTCATGTGTGTGAATCAATACCTAAATGTGAGGCACATCTGCAACACGAATAACTTGCATAATTCTCTCACAAAAAGAATTCAATCATATTTTCACATTGCTTAACATTTTCTGCACTCTCCTTCTACTTCGTATAGTTCATCCTGCGTGGCGTCGGTGATCATGTCTGTTCACAACATTCTGTCTCGTGTACTGCCATTTAACCATGATACAGTTATTTCTCCATGTCACGATGTCAAAATGCAAAGCATCTTCTCTGTGATTCTGCTATTTACTCCACTTTCCCTTCTTGTGACGTACCCCCCCCCCCCCCTCTCCCCACCCCTCCCCCCCCCAAAAAAAAATAATCTTGATTGTCCTTTTCCGATACCAGTAACCAGTTCTCCTTGTAAGATAATCTCTTCCATGATATCTTCAATACTCTTTCCACACGTCCACAATGTTCTCATCATTATTTTATTAAACCACATCCCGGAAGCCACGACATCATTCCTCTTGAGTCCTATAAATATAACGATTCTCTCCACAAATCACAACGGGCTCAATACAGCTCTTAAGTACGCGTTGATTCACCTCGTTTGACAAAGTATAGTCCAGGAAATGTTCATCATATTGTTAGCTGTGCTATTGCTTGCGCTATTCCTTATTTAACTTCCTTAATTCATCTTCTATCTGCTGCTGTTAGTACAAATCAATACAATAATACATGACTTATTTCTGTACCATGCAATAATATATTTGACACTTGATTATGATGATGATGATGATGATGATGATGATGATGATGATGATGATGATGATGATGATGATGATGATGATGATGATGAAGACAAACTGAGTTAATTCAGCTTATATGTGACGCTCAGGTTGCAAAGTTGAGGACACATGTCTTCCCGAGCATTCCGTCCACTATACGAACAGCTGCGATCTATATGTCTGTACCAGAACATCTGAACTCACCGTGACCCTTGTGTTTCAGAACAAAAGTATGTCAGAGTGTATTTTGTCTACAACAACATCTAAAACATCATGTTCAACATATTATGAACCGACTTGCCTTGACGATGATGTTTCCACACATAAAATATTGTTTATTTGCTTATATCTTCGATATCATCATGTATCTATTCTCGTTGTTTACTTCTTTAGTATTCCCCATACGTTTTCCTGTTATTACATTGTCTTCCTATTTTTATTTTCTCATAATGAAGCCAAAATGTTGAACTCCTATTTTTTGTATGTGTGTAAAGTCTAAGCCTTTTTTTCAAATTAATTAGATTTCGCATTGTGGCTGTGTAGCGAGGTCTTTGAAAGTAGAGAGAAACTCCCCGTATAAAGTTGAAGACCGACAATTGTGAACATCTACCCACTGAATGAAGAGAAAACAGAGTCAGCTCGTTTGGTTCTAGGTGGTAAATATACCGGTGCCAATAGAAATCTACTCTCTTTACAGTGTCCCAGGAAACAGGAAGGCAAATTCTGGAAGTTGTAAACAAGATACTAGACAACAGACCTAATTAACCCCGCTATACTACTCCTGCATAGAAAATGAACCCCCAGTAACTCACTCGTATTACACTATGATAGAGACACACACTATTTAAAATAACTTTCTTCCTAACTAAGTTTGACTCACAAGCTAAACGCTTTGGATTTAAAAGGCAATAAACTTCAAGTTTGCATAGTTTGTGATTTCTCTGATACAGATATGACGGTTATTAAAATCACAAGCTGTTCCAAAAAGAGAGAAAGAAAAACAAAATATCCAGAAGAGTATAAGAAATGTCAAGATTGTCCTAGAGCTCTTTCGCGTTTAAACATTTAAATAGTCATTTATAATCTGTGGACAAGCTAAAATCAGTAGCTTGGTGGTGTTAGATCTGGAACGTAGATTTGGTACTCATCTCCTCAATGAATTTCCAACGATGAATACCTGAAATTTCCTCCACGGTCCTTCTTCTGTTCGTTCTCAAAGATGGCTGTACAGAGTACCTCACTGTGAGTTGCGTCGTTTAAATGACTGTCAATGAAATGCCCAACAGAGGCCAGATGTGGCTTTGCTTATAATGTCAATGCCGTCTAAAGTTACTAGGCAGTGAAGATGCATGATTATATTGCGGCGCAAGAAATGGAAGTAGAACAGTAAAGTTGATCACTAGAAATGGCGCCGACAGGCAATGTGACTTAATGTCACACGTGGCGCATGCTAACATCTCAATCTGTACTTTTATGACAACTCCAGAAAAGAATATATCGCTCCCAGGGAAACAGCCAACAGTTCACAACGAATCCTTGAATTTTAAGCAAACGATATATGTTATGTTTTGCATATCCTTTACAGGACATTGCTGTCAACATCAGCATCTTTCAGCTGTATGTTGATTTCTTGGCAAGATTACGCTCAGTAGTTTGCCTTTGCTTTCTGAGCGGCCGGCTCAGTTATCCCGCAAGTCACCAGCGGGGGTCGAACCGCTCCCAGCTCTCGCCCTGCTACGAGACTCTGCGTGATAAACGGGATTACGGAGAAAGTGTTGTAACCCCTCGGCCAGAGAGACCGGCAGCAAACGATAAGGAGTCCAAAATATGCAATCAAGAGAAATTAGGCGTAGACAGTCAACATTTTTTGGACATATGAGAAGAAATGGATTGGAGAACTTAATGACAACTGGCAAGGTCGAAGGGAACAGACCAAGAGGAAGATCGAGAGGAAAATACCTGGATGGCTTGGCCACATGGCATGGACGAGACAGGAACACTGAGATTGTCCACGACTCTGATGATCGAGTGAAATGGCGAATCATGACCGCCCACGCTTTCCGGCATGGTACATGATTGATTGATTGATTCTGTACGATACATAATGTATTTGACACTTGATAATGATGATAATGATGATGATGATGATGATGATGATGATGATGATGATGATGATGATGATGATGATGATGATGAAGACTAACTTACACACTGAGTTAATTCAGCTGTATATTTGACACTTAGGTTGCAAAGTTGAGGACGCGTGTATTCCCGAGCATTCCGTCCACTATACGAACAGCTGCGATCTATATGTCTGTACCAAAACATCTGAAGGCGCAATGGATCTTGTGTTTCAGAGGGAAAGTATGTCAGTGTTTGTTTTTATGCGACAACATACAAATCATCATCTTCATCATCACATGATGACCCAACTTACCTTGACGATGGTGTTCCTCCAACATAATATAATCAGTTTTACTGCATATATATTCCATACCATCATGTATCTTCTCTCGTTGTTTACCTCTGTATTATTCGTCATGGTCATAGGACTACTAGTATCTATTACTCTATAGAATGATCTATGACATGTTTCAAGTCACTCTCTCTCAATAAGTGTACACGAGTCAAGCTCACAATGCGTTCCACCTCGGAATATTTATTATAATTATCTAGAGCTTTATAAAGTCCCCCAGGGATGGTTCTTTACATAAACAGCCGTGCCGTCTTAACATAGTATTGTCGGAACAGCAACAGATTATTTTGTCAATATATTCAACAATTCGTCTATGTACAAGCTCTCACACTCGTACACAATCTCGCCATAGCCTTAAACTGACATACACTGTTTCACTCAGTTGTAGCACGCTATATCTCTCACAGTCGCATTCACTGGTGAACAATCAACCTCCAAACATAGCAGTCTCAATCCCTTTTACACTTCTACTATAATCCGTCTCCTTACAAACAGGTCTGTCTCTGACGCCAGTATAACACTGTCTGCTTGACTCTTGGTCCGTCCCGTTTTATCACAAGTTCTCACGTTCCGTAATTCCTGTCTTACTTGCGTCGGTCCGTCTGTCTCGGTTCTTTACTGAGCTACAGGCTCACCTGTCCTTAACCCTGTCCTGTTTATCAACATCGTAATCTGTCCCAGAACTTCTCTCTACCTATTTCACCCTGCAGTCCCTGTTGACTATTGTCTGTCCTCTATACTGTCCTGTTTATCAACATCGTAATCTGTCCCAGAACTTCTCTCTACCTATTTCACCCTGCAGTCCCTGTTGACTACTGTCTGTCCTCGATACTGTCCTGTCAGTACTGTCTTTATGCGATTGGGTCTCTGACAGTCATATATTTTCCTGTTGTTACATTGCGTTCCTGCTTTTATCTTCTCATAATAAAGCCAAACTGTTGACCTCTTATTTATATTTGCTTACGGTCTTACATCTGTCTAAGCCTCCTTCAAATTAGTTAGACTTTGCATTGAAGCTGTCCAAGTTATATTGTTCTTGAATATGAGATTGATAAGCTTCATTAGGTTATTTTGCTTCTTAAATAATTGTCCCCGTTTCACAGCTATAAGTTAAAATTGGTCACACACACACACACACACACACACACACACACACACACACACACACACACACACACACACCACACACACACACACACACACACACACACACACACACACACACACACACACACACACACACACACACACACACACACACACACACACACACACACACACACACACACACACACACACACACACACACACACACACACACACACACACACACACACACACACACACACACACACACACACACACACACACACACCACACACACACACACACACACACACACACACACACACACACACACACACACACACACACACACACACACACACACACACACACACACACACACACACACACACACACACCACACACACACACACACACACACACACACACACACACACACACACACACACACACACACACACACACACACACACACACACACACACACACACACACACACACACACACACACACACACACACACACACACACACACACACACACACACACACACACACACACACACACACACACACACACACACACACACACACACACACACACACACACACACACACACACACACACACACACACACACACACACACACACACACACACACACACACACACACACACACACACACACACACACACACACACACACACACACACACACACACACACACACACACACACACACACACACACACACACACACACACACACACACACACACACACCCGCCCGCCCGTCCACCCACCCACACACACACACACACACACACACAAACACAGACACATTAGGGAGTTGGATGATGGTAGAATACCAAAGGACATCTTCTTTTGGTGAATGACAGATGGGTAGGAGATCTCAAGGTCGGCCTCTATTATGATACAAAGATGTGTGTAAGCGGGACATGATTGATACAGACATTGATAAAGCACATTGGTAGCAATACGCCACTGAACGTGTTGCATGGAGGGCAACTATTAGAGATTGAATGAAGACAAAGGAAAAGATGATTGCATATAAAGCACACACAGAGCTTGAGAGACGTAAGATGGTGCACGATGGTGGAAATGACCATGTTTTCACATGCATCCACTGTGGACAAACATTTACAGCGCGAATTGGCCTTATCAGTCACATACACTACCGCCGTAGGTAAAAGTTATTATGCGTTTTTAAAGTACAAACTATCGTCTGTCAAGACGGCAAGGTGCCAATGAATGATGATGATATTATATATATATATATATAATATATTAGTCTTAGTTAGTCTTTCCTCTTGAGCCTAAGGGGCCCATAGGGCAGAAGTCCTGTCTCTCCATGCTTGGCGGTTCGCTGCTACCTGTTGTAGATCTTGGATATTTACTTGACCATTGAATGAGCCTTCTCTAATGATGGTTCTACGCAGGGTCTCTCTTGGTCTTCCCCGTTTTCTTTTCCCTACTGGTGACCATATGAGGGCTTGGTAGGGGACTCTTGACTTGTCCATTCTGAGTACATGGCCGATGTAGTTCCAACGGCGACTTCTTATGAAATTGGATACTGTATCTTGCTTAGTCTCATGTCTTATTTGCGAATTGGTTCTGAAGTCTGTCCAGTGGATGTTTAGAAGTCTTCTAAGACATTTGTTCTCAAAATTGTCTAATTTTTTATCTAAAGCTACCGTTGATTTCCAACTTTCACATCCATACGTTAACACTGGAATCACACAAGAGTTGAAGATTTTAAGTTTTGTGTGTTTGCTGAGTGTCTTTGACTTCCAGATTTTTGACAGTTTATTGAAGGCACTAGATGCCAGTGCGATTCTAGATGATATTTCTGGTGTTGAGTGCCCTGTAGATGTCATTTTGCTTCCTATATATATATATAGAGCGGCTGAAGATTTAACCCGGGAGCTGGTTGAGTATAAAATGGATATAACAGCAATTCAGGAAATAAGGTGGCCAGGAGAGGGTACTTTAGAGCAAAATGGAATGATTATAATATATGGAGGAAACATCCAAAATAAACATGAATTAGGAACAGGATTTGTCATCAAAAAAGAGTTATGGGGGAACGTTCTAAACTTTAAAGCTGTTAATGATAGGATTAGTAAATTATGAATAAATGGTAAATGGAAAAATATAACTATGATTAATGTACATGCACCTACTGAAGAGAAAGAAGATGATATTAAAGAAGACTTTTATAATGATCTGGAAGATGTCCCTGAAGAAACCCCCAAACAGGACATCCTGATTGTGTTGGGAGACTTTAACGCAAAAATAGGTAGAGAGCAAACTCATAAAAAAGTTGCCGGTATGGAAAGCCTACATACAATTTCTAATGATAATGTATGGAGAGTCATCAACCTAGCAGAAGCCAAAGGACTGCAGATCAGCAGTTCCAGACTGAAAAGAAAGGATATACATAAACAAACTTGGAAATCATGTGACAAGAGAACCTATAATCAAATAGATCACATTTTAATTAACACAAAAATGCATCAAACATACAGCAAGTCAGAAGCTATAGAGGAGCTGAGTGCCACAGCTACCACTTCCTCGTTGGGGCAAAAATTTAAAATAAAACTTAAGAGAGCTTTCTATGCTAAACTACAAAGGTTACACCCAATATATAACAGAGAAAAACTACAAGAAATTACAGTCAAAGAGAAATACAATTCTATCTACCGCAGAAGAATGTCTTGGTGTGTTAACCACGCATAGAAAGAACAGATGGTTCAATCCAAAATGTGAAGAAGCAGTCATTAGGAAAAAAGATTGCCAGACAGCTATGTCTAAATGACATCAACAACATCCAAAACGAAAGGCAATATAGAAATGAACGTAAAGAGGCTACAAAAATAGTCAGATAGCAGAAGCGAGAATATATGAGTAATATAATCAAAGATATAGAAACTAATCACCAGAAAAACGAATCTAGAAATTTTTTTTTAAAGAACTGAAG
>JACEFZ010024660.1:232500-285000 GCA_014155875.1 Cepaea nemoralis | reverse complement strand
TGTGAGTGGATTGGGGATGTATAGGTGGTTAGGGAGATGTGTGTGTGTGTGTCGGGGTAGGGAGATGTCAGTTGGTGGGGATGTGTGTATGGTTTGGGGATGTGTGAGTGGATGTGCGATGTGTGGGTTGGTGGGGGATGTTTTTGCGTGGGTGGGGAATATGTGGTAAATGGAGATGTGGCTGGGGGATGGGTGGTTGGAGGTGTGGGTGGGGATATGATGTGTGGGTTAGGATGTGTATGTGGGTGGGTGTGGGATGTATGGGTTGGTGGGGGATGTTTGTGGGTGGCGAGTGTGTGTTGGTTGGGGAAACAGGTGAGGGCAGTGTGTGTGGGTGGGGGATGTGCGGGAGGGGGATGGGATGTCTGGTGGTGTATGTATGTGTCCCTGGGTGTGTGTGTGTGTGTGTGGGTAGGTGGGGTTGTGTGTGTGAGTGGGGTGATGTATGGGTAGGTGGGAGATGGGCCTCATAACATGGTAATTTGTCTTGATTATGTTTACAACATTCATTTCATAATGTTTATCTTTCTTTCTATGTAAATGTATAATGCTCTTGATGAACGAAAGACGAGTGATTGAAAGGCCCGAATGTAAGACGGGCCTGCGTGCACAATTTGTGACCCTTTTAAAATAAAGTTGATTTGATTTGATTTGATTCCCGGCAACCGCTACATTATTCCTTTCCAGTCTAATAATTCCACTTTTCCTTCCATAAACCAGGACTGGCTCAATATAACTCTTACGAATACATTTCCTAACCTCGTTTGACAAAGGTATATTTCAGGAAATGTTCTTCATCTCGTGAACTGTGCTATTGTTTGGGCTATTCATTATTCAACTTCCTTAATACATCTTCCATGTGCTGCTATTAAAGTAATTTAAAACACAAATACATGACTTGTTTATGTTCCACACAATACCGTATTTGACACTTGATGATGATGATGATGATGATGATGATGATGATGATGATGATGGTGATGATGATGGTGATAATGATGATGGTGATGATGTTGAAAAAGTTAACTTACAAACTGAGTTAATTCAGCAGTAAATGTGATACTTAGGTTGCCATGATGAGAGCACATGTGTTCCCGAGAGTTCCGTCGACTATAAGAGTGACTGCGAACGATATGTCTGTCCCAGAACACCTGAAAACACAGTGCCTTGGTGGGCTCAGAGAGAAAGTATGTCTCTGTGTGTTTTACAACATCCACAATATCATCACATAATGAACAAACTTGCCTTGATTATGATGTTTCCCCGATATAATATATCAATTTATCTGCTTTCTTCTTCTTCTTCTTCTTCTTCTTCTTCTTCTTCTTCTTCTTCTTCTTCTTCTTCTTCTTCTTCTTCTTCTTCTTCTTCTTCTTCTTCTTCTTCTTCTTCTTCTTCTTCTTCTTCTTCTTCTTCTTCTTCTTCTTCTTCTTCTTCTTCTTCTTCTTCTTCTTTCGTTCGCTTGAAATATGTCTATAACTGCAATGTTGTCCCTCTTTAGTTCACTCAGCGGTCCATAGGGTATATCTTCCACTGTTGTCTTCACTGGATATGTTGTAGTTTGAGCAGTCCTGGAGTATGTGCTCTGCTGTCTGCAACGCCAAACCACATAGTGCACATGGCTGAGTCACCAATTGCTTTTATCTTCGATACTATCAAAAATCGTCTTTCATTATTTACTTCTGTATTATTCGCCATACAGTTTTCCGTTGTTACATCGTATTCCTGTTTTTATATTCTCCTGATGAAGCCAGGCTGTTGACCTCCTCTTTTTGTTTATATGTGTTTAACGTCTCAATTATGTCTAAGCCTCTTTCAAATTATTTAGATTTCTCATTCCGTCTGTTCGAGGTATATTTTCCTTTAATATTAGATTGATACGCTCCAACAGGATATATTTCTTGTTAAATAATTGCCTCCGACTCACAGCTATGTCTTACAACTGATCCTATAAAATACAAAATTTTATTAAACATAATTTTAATAAACTTCATTGATCAGGATTAGTTACATAAGATATTCTATATATTGTAGCATAAATATTATGGGTGCCATGGTTAGTTGTTTGTCTCATCTGTAGTACATCAGTTGTGATGTTATCTATATACTTGGCATCTCGAAATTCCTGGTATGCACACACACACACACACACACACACACACACACACACACACACACACACACACACACACACACACACATACATACACATACATACACACACAAACACACACACACATACATACATACATACATACATACATACATACATACGTATGTACGTACATACATACATACATACATACATACATACATACATACGTACGTACGTACGTACGTATGTACGTACGTACGTACATACATACATACATACATACATACATACATACGTACGTACGTACATACATACATACATACATACATACATACATACATACATACATACGTACATATATACATACATACATACATACATACATACACACATACACACATACATACATACATACATACATACATACATACATACATACACACACATACATACATACATACATACATAAATACATACATACATACATACACACACACACATACATACATACATACATACATACATACATACATACATACATACATACATACATACATACATACATACATACATACGTACGCACGCACGCATGCACGCACGCGTGCACACACACATACAGACATACACACATACACGCATACACACGTACACAGACAGACAGACAGACAAACAGGCAAATAGACAGACAGACAGACAGTACGTACGTACGCACGCACGCATGCACGCACGCGTGCACACACACACATACAGACATACACACATACACGCATACACACATACACAGACAGACAGACAAACAGACAAATAGACAGACAGACAGACATACAGACAGACATATTCAATGGTGCATATCGATATTAACTGAGCCATTTAGTAAACGCTATTGCTCATTCGTAAACTGCTTGGTCCTCACGAGCCTTAAAGGCGGTATTGTTTAGGAGCCTGATCTACGGTTTTGTTTGTCCACACTTATCTTTGCATGTTATAATATAAGTGCTGTTTCTTAATGGCTTTCCCTTGTACTAATATAGCACACTACACAACACTATCATTTATCAGCTGCCTTGTGATTAAAAGAACCATGTGTATCTAACAATATTACACATCTTCGGGATCTCTGAGTAGTAAGATAAAAAACTTAGCTTTCTAGGATAAGGGTGGATTGCTGAATTTTCGCTTGTAAGTTACGCACGTAAGAAAACACACGGCAATATGATTATTGCAAACAGCAGGTCTTTAGCCTCTGCCCTGGCAAAATTCTTAAGAAAGTAAACATAACAACGGATAAATAAAGCTGGTTATCGTGGATGGAAGCTGTCTAGAGGAAGCAAGGTTAACACAAATGCATGCCGAAGTCGGACACACTAAACTGATTCATTGATTGATTGATTTAGGAACCGACATCACTGTATTCGGGGCATTCCAATAGTTAGGCTTGCACGTTTCAGATCTTATTTGGTGGATTTACCTGCGGATTGACCATGACCTCTGCTGATTGAGGTCAATCCTCCTCGGTCTTGCAGCGGGTGGGTAAGGGTAATAACTAGGTCATATATAAGGGAGATAATTCAAAGATTTATGTTTATAAGAGCAGATAACTATTGTTTTGGTGTATAATATCTTAATTAATTATAAATTAAAAATAAATTGAATTAAATAACTACTGAGTGCGGGCTGGGGGAAGCCGGGACGAGGGAGCGCGTGTGCGGGCGCGTGGGATGGGGATAGGCGGTCAGGTTTAAACACTATCATCGTAGGATTACAAATGAAAACCTTAAAAATATAAATATGGCATGTATTATCGGTTGTTGGGGGTATGGCTTAGTGAAAATCGTTGTTAATGAGTTAGTAGCGGTTACTAGTGAGCCGTAGAGGGTCATAGTGGCTTGTTCACTATCATCATATGGGTTACAAATGAAAACCTTAAAATGTAAAGATGGACAGTATTATTGGTTGTAGTGGTTACGGCATAGTGTCATTCGTTGTCAAGGGGTGGATAGCGGGTATTAGGGATCACCAGAAGGATGTAAAGGCCTATACACTATCATCATACGAGCTACAAGTGAAAACCTTAAAAAAGTAAAGATGGCTGGTATAACTGGTTGGAGTGTTTGGCTTGGTGAAATTCAGTGTTAAGGGGTGGGTAATGGTTATTAGTGATCTGTAGAGGGATGTAATGGCTTATACACTATCATTAATGGGTTACAAATGAAAACTTTAAAAAAGTAATGATGACCGGTAGTATCGGTTGTAGTGGGTACGGTTTTGTGAAATGCATTGTTAAGGGGTGAATCGCGGTTAGTAGTGACATATAGAGTACTGAAGTGGTTTAAACACTATCATCTATGGGTACCAATGAAAACCTTAATAAGTAAATAGTGCCGGTATTATTGGCTGTAGTGGGTATGGCTTAGTGAAATTAAGTTTAAAGGGTGGGTAATGGTTATCTGTAGATGGATGTAATGGCGTATACACTAGCATCATACAGGTACAAATGAAAACCTTAAAAAAGTAATGACGGCCTGCATTACGGGGTGTAGTAGGTATGACTTGGTGAAATTAGATGTTAAGGGGTGGGTGAGTGGATGTGTAGCAAGATAAGTGCTGCCGAACACTACCATCATACTGTTTAAGAGGGTTAGATTTAAACCTTAAATCTCTCTCTCTCTCTCTCTCTCTCTCTCTCTCTCTCTCTCTCTCTCTCTCTCCTTTCTGTGCCCGTTATTGTGGTCCACCAAGTGTAATTACACTTTTATTACCTGTGTGTCTATACGGATTATGTGATGTTATTTTGTGTTCCTTTTATTGGAAGTTTTCAAAAGAAGGCAAGGCAAGGAAGGCAGGTGGTGGATGAAATTTTGAGGGCAGCCGACAGATATTGTGGGTCATGGCCTCGAGCTTCACAGCGCAGGCAGAGGAACTCTTCTTGAGTCAATGGCTGCGGTCTCCGACCAGTAAGGTCACTGCCATAGAGGAAAGCAACGGCAAACTACCTCTTTAAAAGTGCCTAGTATATCATGAATCGCTTAAAGACTGATCATCGCAAGACAAGGACAGAGACGTTAAAATTAGCAACTTGGAACGTTAGGACATTAAACAACGACGGAACATTAGAGAACATAAAACAAGAAATTGAAAGGGAAAAAATTAATATTTTAGGTATGTGCGAAACGAGATGGACAGGAGCAGGCATCAAGATAGAGGAAGATTTCAAGATTATTTATTCTGGAGGTGAAGATCGTCATAGAGGAGTGGCAATTATTTTGGACCGGAAAACAGCAAAATCTGTTCAAGGATATTGGGCCGTGTCGGACAGAGTTCTACTAGTTAAATTAAGTGTCAGACCTTTTAGCATAAATATTATTCAAGTATATGCCCCAAAAGGAGAATCCAGTGAAGATAGTGTAGAAGAATTTTATAATGACATAGAGTCTGCCTTAAAGAATTGTAAAAATTCAGAAATAAACATCATAATAGGGGACTTCAATGCAAAAGTAGGAAATCACGGGGATAGATACACAGTAGGAAACTATGGTTTTGGAGAGAGAAATGAAAGAGGATATAGACTCGTAGAGTGGGCAAAAGAAGCAGAAGATTTAGAAACGCATTAACACTAGCAAAAACAGTTCCCTGTGCTGATTGTTATAGTCACCACAGATTACCCACAGGAACATTGAGGATAAAGTTGAAGAAAGTCAAGTATATAACAGGAAACACTAAATATGATTTGTGTACATTGAGTAATGACAAGGAAATACAAAACAAATTCAACATAGAAGTACAGAACAGATTTGAAATTTTGTCTGATCTAGAGATCCTATTCCAGGATGTGGATGATCAATGGGAAACGTTGAAGAATTCAATCAATGTGGCTGCAGAAACAACTATTCCAAAATTAAAGAAGGTGGGTCGTAAGAAATGGATGACTGAAGAAATTTTACACCTCATGGAAACAAGAAGACTCAACAAAAATAATTCTGTCAAATATGAAGAAATTCACAGACAAGTCGGAATATTATGTAAGGAGGCAAAAGAAGCATGGCTTGAGGAAAAGTGCTTAGAAATTGAAAAACAACACAACAGTCAAAATACCAAATTAGTGCACAAAAGAATTCAGGAACTTACTAATAAAAGAACAAGTACATCAACAGGGTGTCTAAAAACTGAAGATGGCAAAATCATAATAGAAAATACCAGATTCTACATGTATGGACAGATTATGTGAAACACCTTTATGATGATAACAGAGCCGAACAGTATGATATTAGATGTAATAATGAAGGACCACCAATTTTGGAGATGGAGGTTCGAAATGTTCTTAAGCATATGAAAGCTGGCAAGGCCCCCGGTGCAGATAACATTACAACAGAAATGATTAAAGCTTTAGAAGAATTTGGACTAGAGCAAGTCACCAGACTGCTGAACACATTATATGATACTGGAGATATACCTCCTGAATTATGTAACTCTATATTTATTGCAATCCCAAAGAAATCAGGAACCTTGGAATGTGATCAACATAGAACAATTAGTATAATGAGTCACATCACAAAGATTTTGCTAAGAATTATCATGCACAGAGTGAGGAAGAAGATACAACCTGAAATAGGGGAAGAACAATGCGGGTTTGTAGAAGGAAAGGGTAAAGTAAATGCTGTGTATATGCTGCGAACAGTTATTGAACGTGCTATAGAAGTAAACAAGGATATACATCTTTGCTTTATTGACTATACAAAGGCTTTTGATAGAGTTAGACATGTCAACATGGTGGATATGCTTGCAGATCTACAAATTGATTGGAAAGACATTAGACTTATAAAAAACATATATTGGAAACAAGCTGCAATAAGGATTGATAATGAAGTGGGGCAGTATCAGCCAATTAAAAGAGGTGTTAGGCAGGGATGTGTGATGTCTCCAGATCTTTTTTCCCTATACAGTGAAAATATTTTCAGAAATGTAGAGGATATAAATGGAATCAGCATTGGAGGACGAAACATCAATAACATTAGATATGCAGATGATACAGTATTAATTGCAGACAATGCGCAGGACCTGCAACAATTAGTAGATGCGGTTGTTGTACACAGTGAGCAACTGGGGTTAGAATTAAATTGTAAAAAGACTCAGGTTATGGTCATCACTAGGAAGGAAGAAGTGCCACAATGTAATATACAAGTAAATGGAAATATTCGTCAACAAGTGAATCGGTACAATTATCTTGGAACAGTCATAACATCTGATGGGAGATGCCTTGAAGAGATTAGAACAAGAATCGCCATGGCGAAAGTAGCCTTTAGCAAGAAGAAAAACATTCTGACCAATAAAAAGATGTCAATTGAAACGAGAAAAAGAGTGTTGAGGGGATACATAGAGCCTGTTCTTTTGTATGGATGTGAAACTTGGACAAAGAGCAGTCAAGCTGAAAAGCATCTGATGGCTGCAGAAATGTGGTTTCTAAGGAAAATGCAAAGAATACCATGGACAGACAGAAAAAGCAATGACCAAGTACTACAGGAGACAAATGAACATCGTAAACTGATTAGAGAAATTAGACGTAGACAGTCAAAATATATTGGACATTTTGACAACTGGCAAGATCGAAGGGAACAGACCAACAGGAAGACCGAGAGGAAAATACCTAGATGGCTTGGCCACATGGCATGGACGAGACAGGAACACTGAGCTGATCCACGACACTGGTGATCGAGTGAAATGGCGAGTCATGACCGCCAACGCTTTCCGGCTTGGTACATGATTGCTTGCTTGCTATACGGGTCTTCGCCGCGTTCCCCAGCAACCCACTTCCAAGATCAATATATTTTCTCAGGCTTATATACTCATTGCCACGTATCACACACAGACAAATGTACATATTCTATGTAAAACTTCAACATTCAAATAAGCTAATATGTTAAACAAATTATTAAAAATGTTGGTCAAATACAGCAAACCCTCGTCCAAACTTAAAAAAAGTAGGAAAATTTGTTAGCCAAGTGAGATAAACATCGGTCATGTTAAGAAATAGCTCGTCCATATTCATGAAAAGTAGGAAAATATGCTAGCCAGATGGGAAATATATCGTCAAAGTAGGGCAATTTGTTAACCAAATGTGAAAAATATATAGACAACGTAAAGAAATTACGCACCAAAACGTATAAAAAGTAAGACAATTTGTTAGCCACATGGGAAAAATATTGGCCAAAAATAGGAAATATCTCGTCAAAATTTATGAAAAGTAGAAATATTTGTTAGCCAAAAGGGAAATATATCGACCATGTAGGAAACTTTGTTAACCAAATGTGAAAAATATTGGTCAAGTAAAGAAATATCGCATCCAAACTTATGAAAGGTAGGAAATGTTGTAAACCAAATGAGAAAAAGGTCGGCCAAATACAGAAATATCGCAACCAAACTTATAAAAAGTAGTAAAGTAAAGAAATATCATGTCCAAAGTAATAAGATATAAGAAAATTTGTTAACCAAATGGGAAGTGTCCATACGGGTCTTTACATAGGAAAAAGACTGACCAAATAACGAAATGTTGCCGCCAAAACTTATGAAAAGTAGGAAAATTTGTTAACCAAGTGTGAAAATGTATCGGCCACAGAGAGAAATATCTCACCCAAACTTATAAAAAATAGAAAAGTCTGTTACTCAAATCGGAAAAATGTCGGTCAAATACAGAAATAACTCAACCAAACTTATAAAAAGTAGGAAAATTGTAACACTAAATTGGAAAGATATTGGCCAAGAAGGAAAATGTGTTAGTCAAAGAGGGAAATATTGACCAAGTAGCGAAATACAACCTTCAAACTTATGCAAAATAGGAAACTTTGTTAATCATATGTGGAAAAAATATCGTCCAATAAGAGAAATATCTCGTCCAAATTTAAAAACCCAAAGGGGAAACATATTGACCAAGTAACGAAATATCTCGTCCACACTTATGAAAACTAGGCAAAATTTCTTAGTCAAGTAGGAAAAATATAGACAAATTTCAGAAATATCTCGGCCAAACTTATACGAAGTAGGACATTTTTTTAACCAAACGGGTAAAAATATTTGTCAAGTAAAGAAATATTACAGAAAAACTTACAAAAAGTAGGAAAATGTGTTAAACAATCGGGAAGAATATTGGCCAAGTAAAGAAATATCTCAGCCAAATTAATAAAAAGTTGGAAAATGTGCTAGCCACATGGAAAATATATCGACCAAGTAGGAAAATTTGTTAGCCAAATGTAAAAAAACATTGTTCAAGTAAAGAAATATCGCATCCACACTTATGAAAGGTAGTAAAAGTGGTAAACCAATTGAGAAAAATATTGGTCAAACTTACAAATAGCTCGTCCAAATTTATAAAAATTAGGAAACATTGTCAACCAACTGTGAAGAAGGTCGGCCAGGTATTGAAATATCTCATCCAAACTTATAAAAAATAGGAAAGTTTAGATGAGACATTTCCTATTTTGGTCACATTTATTCACCATTTGTTAACAAAGTTGTCTGCTTTTCAAAAGTTTGGACGCTGAATTTCGTTACTTGGTCAATATTTTCCCATTTGGCTAACACATTTTCGTACTTGTAAAAGATTTTTCCTATTTGGATAATACATTTTCCTAGTTTTCATAAGTGTGGACGATATATTTCGTTACGTGTACCATATTTGTCACATATGGTTAACAACTTTTCCTGCATGGTCAGTATCTTTCCCATTTAGTTAACAATTTTCCTAATTTTTATATGTGTTGACGAGATATTTCTGTATGTGGCCGATATTTAGCACATATGGCTAACAGCTTTTCCTACTTTTTATAAATTTGGGTGAGATATTTCTCTCTTTAGTTGATACTTTTTTCATACTTGATTAACAAAGTTTCACACTTTTCATAAGTTTGGCGGAGATATTTCGTTACTTGGTCAATATTTTTAGTATTTTGGTTAACAAATTGTCTTACTTGGCTAAGCTTTTTCCCCTTTGGTTAACAAGTTTTCCTACTTTTTATAAGTTTGAACGAGATATTTCGTTACTTGGTCATTTTCCCCCCTTCTTTTTATAAGTCTGGTTGCGATATTTTTGTGTTTTGTGGACCTTTTTCCCATTTTACTGACACATGTTCCTACATGTTTAAGCTTAGTTGAAACAATTCTCACTTTGGCCGCTAGTTTTTCCCGTTTGGTTAACAAAGTTTCCTACTTTTTATAAGTTTGGATGAGATATTTCGTTAATTGGCCGACCTTCTTCACATTTGGTTGACAATGTTCCTAATATTCATAAGTTTGAATGAACTATTTGCAAGTTTGAACAATATTTTTCCCAAATGGTTTACCACTTTTACTACCTTTCATAAGTCTGGATGCGATATTTCTTTACTTGACCAATATTTTTCACAATTTTCCTACTTGGTCGATATATTTCCCATTTGGCTAGAACATTTTCCTTAATTTTTTTTTTAGTGTGGCTGTAATATTTCTTGACTTGACCAATATTTTTTCTCCGTTTGATTAAAAAGTTTCCTACTTTGTATAAGTTTGGCCGAGATATTTCTGTATTTGGTCAATATTTTTTCCTATTTGGATAACAAATTTTCTTACTTGACCAATATATTTTTATTTGACTTAGAAATTTTTCCTAGTTTTCATAAGTGTGGACGAGAAATTTCGTTACTTGGTCAATATGTCTCCCCTTTGGGTGACAATTTTCCTACTTTGTATAAGTTTGGACGAGATATTTCTCTTATTGGACGATATTTTTTCACTTATGGTTAACAAAGTCTCCTACTTTGCGTAAGTTTGAAGGCACTATTTCGTTACTTGGTCAATATTTCCCTCTTTGACTAACACATTTTCCTTCTTGGTCAATATCTTTCCGATTTGGTGTTACAATTTTCCTACTATTTATAAGTTTGGTTGAGTTATTTCTGTATTTGACCGAAATTTTTCCCATTTGGTTAACAGACTTTCCTATTTTTTATAAGTTTGGGTGAGATATTTCTCTCTGTGGCCGATACTTTTTCACACTTGGTTAACAAAATTTCCTACTTTTCATAACTTTGGCGGCGTTATTTCGTTATTTGGTCAATCTTTTTCCTATGTAAAAACCCGTATGGACACATAGAGAGGTAATGAAAGTGTGGCTGTCTAACTTGCTACGTGATAACGTCGCTGGTTATGCCAGCGAACACGTGACATGTCATGTTACATACATTGCCAAAGGATTAGTCGGGACAGTTGTTATTCGTGTTTATTCGTGGGCTGGTCACTTGACTCGCATGCCAGATCACAGGCTCCCTAAACGAATTTTTTACAGCGAACTGCGCTGTGGTAAACGCTCCCAAGGTGGCCAGCGGAACGCTTTAAAGACACTGAAAATCTCACTGAATGCTTTTGGAATTCATCATGACACCTGGGAGGCGTGGCGTGCATCATTACGCAAGGGTGCAGTCATATGTGAGGCAACCAGGACTGCAAGAGCTGTGAAGAAAAGGCAGGACAGAAAAACCACTGCAGGAAATCCTCCTCCAGAAACGTCAAGCATTCTTTGCCCACATTGTAAAAGAACATTTCGAGCCAAAATAGGCCTTATCAGCCATCTTAGAACCCACGGCTCCATACCTTCAACCCCACTGGATGAAATAAATGGTCATCATCATTCTTGATGGACAAACAACAACAATATTATACATCTGTTAACATGCACTAGCCACTCGTCGCTTTTTGGCCCGATAGCTGTTACGTACAGACACGTCTTCTCCGAGTAGCATCGGTGAACATATCTCTGCACTATGATAAATTTTATAAGTTTGGACGATATATTTGCAAGTTTGGTTGCAATATGCTTTCACTTGGCCAATATATTTCCCATTTGGCTAACAGATTTTCTTACATCTTATATTTTTGGACATGATATTTCTTTACTTTACTACGTTTTATAAGTTTGGTTGCGATTTTTCTGTATTTGACGGACCTTTTCCCCATTTGGTTTACAAAATTTCCTACCTTTCATAAGTTTGGATGCGATATTTCTTTACTTGACCAATATTTTTTACATTTGGTTAACACATTTTCTTACTTGGTCTATATATTTCCCCTTTGGCTAAAAATTTTTCCAACTTTATAAAAATTTTGACGAGATATTTCCTATTTTTGGCCAATATTTTCCCCATTTGGCTAACAAATCGTCTTACTTTATATAAGTTGGGGTGCGACATTCCTTTACGTTGTCTATATTTTTTTCACATTTGGTTAGCGAATTGTCCTACTTCGTCGATATATTTCCCATTTGGCTAGCATATTTTCCTACTTTTCATGAATATGAACTAGCTATGTCTTTACATGATCGATGTTTCTCACACTTGGTTAACACATTTTCCTACTTTTTATAAGTTTGGAAGAGAGTTTGCTGTATTTCACCAACATTTTTAATAATTTGTCTAACATGTTTGCTATATTTGAATGTTGAAGTGTTACATAGAATGTGTACATTTGTCTGGGTGTGATACGTGGCAATGAGTAGACAAGCCTGAGAAAATATAATGGTCTTGGAAGTGGGTTGCTGGGGAACGATGCAAGGACCCTATAGACACACGGGTAATGAAAGTCTAATTCAGCAGCCAGCGAAGAGTTCCAACACCAACAGTACCAGTAGCAATCTGATTATATGTCCGTCTCGCCCGTCCTCTGAGCGTCGAGCGTCAGCCAGATCCCCTCGACACTCCTCGCTGCCTCATTCTTGCTAGACTATGGTGAACCATTTGCTCCTCCGAGGTGTACACGAGCTCCCTCAAGGCTGCAACCACGTCTGCCTTGTCATGCATCAATACTCCACCAAGTTTTGCAGAGCCAGCCAATCTGTCCTCCTGTTCATTCCCCAGCACACCGGTATGACCCGGAGAAAAGATCCAGGCGAAGCTTGCCACTCGTGACCTGAAGCGAAGCAAGCCAATCTGTCCGAAGCTTGCCTGTCCTCACCTTCATCAGCATGCGTTCTTAGTCATTTACAATCACGATGTATGTGTGTGTATCGAATTCTACATCCATCGGAACTCAGCACTGACCGCCTCCACCTCCATTCTTAAGCTAGATGGTGTGGTATCATATGCCAGGCTTTCCTGCACCACACGCCGACTATTAGCTTTTGCTAAGAACTCCCAGGCACTTCTCCTAACTCTCAACACCGACCCATCTGTGTAGATAATCACATCACTCGAGCGAGCATAATCCTGAATTAGTTGCTGCATTTCCATTTCCTTGGCCCCTGCACTCCCGGCTCAATGTGACTATAACTCTGCACAAGCCTGATTGCTCCGCTGGCACTCTGATCCACTCCTCTCCACGCATAATGTTCTCCAAGATGCACACCTGTCTGATCGTATCCTCCGCCTGAGCCATCCATGATTTCCCTCGTATTAGTCTCTGACCCTTAACTGCGTCTAGCGCCTCATGCAATTGGTGATATGTGTCTGCAGCTACTCTAAGGTATGCCTTCGCCTGCATCACCTTGAGCCTACCAGCAACAGTCGGCAGACCAAGGATGTAACGCATACACACTACTGGGGTGTCTCTGGTGCATCCCAGAATGACCCGCATAGCTTCGTTCTGCATGCGCTCTAATTTCACCAGCGGACTCTTTGAGACAGTGAGCAGTCCTAGTCCATAATCAATCACTGATAGGATCAAGTGCTGATATAGTGTGAAAAGCATTCTCTGCTCTGTTTCCATTGCAGCCATAGTTTTAAGTGCAGTGAGTCCCTTTTGAGACCTTGTCACAACCGTCTCCACATGGTCCTTGAAGGACAGGCTCCTGTCAAATGTGATTCCCAGATACTTCAGTTTGTTCTCTCTGTTGACGCTTCTAACATCTATCCCGAGGCTTGGGACATCAGCTCTCACAATCCTGTTGTCCAGAGAGCACCACAAAACAGTCGCCTTTTCCGGGTAGATGACAGCATTCATTTCAGTGCACCAGTTAATCACTTTGTCTACTGTCGCCTGTAGTTCCTGAGCTGTTTGCTCCTTATCTCTCCCCTGCCTATATGCAATAATATCATCTGTTAGTATCCTTCCAACCCCTGGTGCTTCTAGGTTTGCAATCTTGCTCGTGTACACTTTAAAGAGCACATGTGAGATTGCAGATCCCTGTGGCAGTCCCGGGGTTAAAATGTGTGGCTCTGAGGTCCATGCACCCAGACGGAGAGCAACCCGACGAGAATGCAGGACGGCCGCTATCCAGTTCATCAACCAGGGATTGACCCCCTTCTCCATCAGTGCGGTACACACTAAACTGAGACCTGTATAACTAGGTGTGACGCAATACCCCCCCCAATAAGGAACGGATAAGTGTAGACGTTGCCTACTTTTCAACTGTGCTACACGACTGTAACACCGCTTGTGTTCTTTGCCATGGTGTATCCGGACTTGATGACATTGTGTTCTTTGCCATGCTGTATCCGGACTTGATGACATTGTGTTCTGTACTCGTGTGTCTGCGAATCAATTCATAAATGTGAAGGACATCTGCAAACACAAGTAAATGCCTGCTTGTCTCTAATGAAGAATTCAATCATATTTCCACATTGTTTATTACTTTTACTTTTTCTGCACTCTCCTTCTTCTTCAAATATTTTATACGCGTGACGTTGGTTATGTCAGTCTGTACACAACCTTCTGTCTCTTGTGCCGCCAATACCGCTAAAAAAGCTGTTTCTCCAGGCCACGAAGTCAAAGTGCCCAACATCTTCTCTCTCCTGTTCTCCTCCTGCCTTCCACCTGATTACCGGTTGTCAAGATTTACTCCAATTTTCCCTTCTCGTGACGTGCCAAAAGAATGTGGGCTGTCTTTTTCTGATGCTAGTAATCAGTTCTCCTTGTGAGATAACGTTTATAAAGATATCTTCACTACTCCTTTCAAATGTCCACTGTGTTCTCATCATTATTCCATTAAACCACATCTCGGCAGCCTCTACATTATTCATTTCGAGTCTTATAAATCCGCGATTCCATCAGTACACCAGGAATGGCGCAATACAACTCTTAAGAACCCTTTTCGGTACCTCGTTTGACAAAGGTATATTCCATGAAATGTTTTTCAACTTGTGAACTGTGCTATTGCTTTAGCTATTCTTTATTTCACTTTATTAATACATCTTCCATATTTTGTTATTTAAGCAACTTAATACGTACAAGCAACTTAATACGTACATTAATGCATGACTTGTTTCTGCACCATTCAATAATGTATTTGACAGTTGATGATGATGGTGATAATGTGTATATGATGAAGACTAACTTACAAACTGAACTAATTCAGCTGTATATGCGACATGTAGGTTGCTACCTTGGGTACGCATGTCTTCCCCCGGGTTCAGTCTACTATTCTAATGGCTGCAGACGAGATGACTGTGTTGGAATAAATAAAATCGAAACGGAGTTTCGGTTTCACAGTGAAAGTATGTCAGTTTTATTTTCGTATACCACAACATCCACAATATCATCTTCATCACCACACGATAAACCAACTTGCCGTTGATAATAATATTTCCCTATCATAATATATCAGTTTATCTGCGTATACCATCGATACCATCATGTACCTTCTCTCTCTTTTTTTTTTTTTTAACGTTTGTATTATTCACCATACATTTTTTTGTTGTTAAAGTGTGATCCTGTTTTTATCTTCTTATTTAGTTAGTTAGTTAGTTTTTCCTCTTGAGCCTAAGGCGGCGCATAGGGCAGAAGTCCTGTCTCTCCATGCCTGGCGGTTCGCTGCTATCTGTTGTAGATCTTGGATATTTACTTGGCCATTGAATGAGCCTTCTCTAATGATGGTTCTACGCAGGGTCTCTCTTGGTCTTCCCCTTTTTCTTTTCCCTACTGGTGACCATATGAGGGCTTGGTAGGGGAGTCTTGACTTGTCCATTCTGAGTACATGGCCGATGTAGTTCCAACGGCGTCTTCTTATGAAATTGGATACTGTATCTTGCTTAGTCTCTTGTCTTATTTGCGTATTGGTTCTGAAGTCTGTCCAGTGGATGTTTAGAAGTCTTCTAAGACATTTGTTCTCAAAATTGTCTAATTTTTTATCTAAAGCTACCGTTGATTTCCAACTTTCACATCCATACATTAACACTGGAATCACACAAGAGTTGAAGATTTTAAGTTTTGATCTCTTATACTGCAGTCAAAATATTGACCTCCTCTTTTTTATATTTGTGTAAAGTCTTACTTGTGTCTAGCGTCTTTCAAATAATTTAGATTTCGTATTGTGGCTGTCCAAGTCATTTCCTTATTTAATATCAGATGTATAAGCTTCAATAAGTTATTTGCTTGGTAACTAATCATACCGGATTCACATTTATATGTAAAACCTGGTTCAAGAAATATTATTTTATTTTTTAAATTGTAATGTTGTGGCACTTTGCCGTCTTTACAGACGAAAGTATGTGGACTGGATCAAAATCTCCACCACACAATGCATATATTGTATTAAGAGATTATGTGTAGCGAACGCAGCGTGATCCCTTTCTCGGTCTGCATTGTTTTCTCCAGAGGAAAGGCATAACCAATGTATTTAGAACAAGACAGGCTGCAGATGCTGCCCAATCAGCACCACTCCTCCGTGGAACAGAAGGTGAATAACGGCCAAGCCCTCACATCCAGTTGATTTTGACTTAGAGACGTTCAGCTTTATCCCTCAGATGAGAGCCACAGACTAAGTGTCTGGACCTGCCGCCGTTCTCTACCGTAGCACCGACACGTCATAAGTAGGATAAACCTGACCCTTTGCTCATTTACACTTAGCATTACATTTGTCATAATTATCTAAGTAGGATCGTGTCATGTAAGGAACCTCGACTGATTTAATGAACCATTCGCAGTTTCACCGTGAGATGGGTGTATTAGCTCTAGAATTGCCACACGACGGACTATTCATGCACACGCAGGACAAGAGAGGCATCGCTCAGCGCGCCCCGCAGGTATTCGATGATAGCATGAAAAACCACGGGACGCCTACCGACGAGCTTCAAGCTACGCCAGGCAGTACTGACCAAAATGTTATGCCAGCTTACTGACTGAAAGACCACTACTCCTCGAGAGAGAGAGAGAGAGAGAGAGAGAGAGAGAGAGAGAGAGAGAGAGAGAGAGAGAGAGAGAGAGAGAGAGAGAGAGAGAGAGAGAGAGAGGAGAGAGGGAGAGAGAGAGAGGACACTTATCTATACCTCCATCGAATCATCCTATAAAAATTGATTTTTGGCCCGCCCAAACCGCGGCTAAGCGTTGTGGTAATTATTCTCAAAACGCTTGCCTAACTAATTTGAGACGGCTGGGAAGATCCCGATTGGGTGCTCCTCACACAGCAATCATACATGCATACATGCAAAGAATTTTGACTGTCTACATCTAATATCTCTAATAAGTTTACGATCTTAATTTGTTTCTTGAAGGACTTGTTCATTGGTTTTTCTTTCTGTCCAAGGTATTCTTTGCATTTTCCTCAGAAACTAAATTTCCACAGCCATCAGCTGTTTTTGAGCTTGACTGCTTATTGTCCACGCTTCACATCACATAGCACTGCAACACTCTTTTTCTCGTTTCAGTTGATATCTTTTTATTGATCAGTATGTTTTTCATCTTGCAAAAGGCTACCTTCGCAAAGGCAATTATTGTTCTAATCTCTTCAATGCATCTCCCATAAGATGTTATGACTGTGCCGAGATAACTGTATCAATTCACTTGCTTAAGAATATGCCCATTTACTCGTATATTACATTCTGGTATTTCTTTCTTCCCAGTGACGACCATAATCTGTGTCTTCTTAATATTCAGTTCTAACCCTAGTTGTTCACTGTGTGCAACAACCGCATCTTCTAAACTTTGCAGGTCCTGTTCATTGTCTGCAATCAAGACTGCATCATCTGCATTTCTAATGTTATTGATATATCGTCCCCCAATGTTGATTCCTTCCATATCTTCTATATTTCTGAAAATATTTTCACTGTACAGGGAAAAAAGATCTGGAGACATTATACATCCCTGTCTCACACCTGTTTTAATAGGCTGATAGTGACCTACATTGTTATCAATTCTGATGGCAGCTTGTTGTTTCCAATATATGTATTTTTACAAGTCTAAGGTCTTTTCTATCAATTTGTAGATCTCCAAGCATCCTTATCATGTGTACATGTCTCACTTTATCGGAAGCCTTTGTGTAGTCAATAAAACAAAGATATAGATATGTGTTTACTTCTATAGAACGTTTAATTACTGTTCTCAGTATATACTCAACATTTACTGTTCCCTTGCCTTCTACAAACCCACACTGTTCTTCTCCTATTTCGGGCTGTATTTTCTTCCTGGCTCTTTGCATGATAATTTTCATCAAAATTTTCGTGATGTGGCTCATTATACTAATTGTTTGATGTTGATCGCATTACAAAGGTCCTGATTCACAAGCTGCGTAGCAATGAGACACCTCCTTGACTTCCCGACAATGGAACACAGGATCAAGATCTGGAGAGCTCGTGCATACTTAAAATAAGTGCAGATGAGCAGCACCCTCTGCATGACGCTATATTCAGAGAAAAGGGTGACAGGCTAAAGAGAGGCAAATCATGAATGGGTCGGGCGGAAGATGTCAGGCAGGTCTGCAGTCTTACCAGTATCAACCCCGGCAAGGAATGGGTGACGGTGCCTCCAGCTTTTAAGTGCACTTTCTCCTGCATTATCACACTCGACAGACGGTGCAGAGAGCAGAACCCTGCCGCTGTCAATGCAGAGGTTAACGCGCTCATCTATACAGATGGATTTGTTGTAAAGCAGCAGAGAAGTGCGTGGGCATTTACAGCCCGTTCAGCGGGCCGAACCGTTCAAGAATCCAGTGGTGCCCACTCCATGACCACGAGCAGCATGACGATGGAGGTGATGGCAGGTTACACAGGCTTTCATATGGCTGGAATCACAGCATTATACCAACGTGTGTGTACTAAGTGATTCAATGAGCATGATTCAGAAGGTCGAAGCTGGATCTGTACGTAGATAGTGGACTGAGTCGATGCGGAGGTCTGTTGTCCGTAACGTCACCTTCATCTTCGTCCCGGGATATGCGGGAGTCGAGGGAAATGAACGAGCTGATAAATTGGCTGGCTCTGCACTCCCTGTAGATGGCCAACCCATGGATCTTGCCGATGTTATTAACGTCCTCAAAGATATGGCGAGAACAGAGGACTTTGACGTCAGTGAATCCACATCGCTGTCCAGGATGAAAGACTTGGGAGTAAGAATCGGCACGGCCAGACGCGAGAGGTACATCGGGAAAACAAGGCGCCTCGTCAACCAACACAGAACTGGCACTATAGCCACCGGACGCTGATGCATATGCTGGTTGAGGATCTGTGCACCTATGGACATGTCCGGAGTGCAATGAAAATACCCCAACTGATAACCGATAACTGATAACTGATAACAGGTCCTGATTTCTTCGGGATTGCAATACATATAGAATTACATAATTCAGAAGGTATATCTACAGTGTCGTATATTGCATTCAGCAGTCTGGTGACTTGGTTTATTCCATATTCTTCTAAGGCATTGATCATTTCTATTGTGATGCTATCTATACCCGGGGTCTTGCCAGTTTTCATATGGTTAAGAGCATTCTGAACTTCCATCTTCAAAATTGATGGTCCTTCATTATTATTCCGATGATCATGTTCTTCTCTTGTATCGTCATAAAGGTCTTTCACATAATTTGACCACGCATGTAAAATCTGATCTTTTTCTCTTATAATTTGGCCATCTTTGGTTTTTAGGCAACCCGTTGATGTATGTTTTCTTTTGTTAGTGGTGTCATTAATTATTTTGTGCATTAATTTGGTATTCCTGGTGTTGTGTTGGTTTTCAATTTCCTTGCAATTTTCCTCAAGCCATGTTTCTTCTGCTTCTTTGCATAGCTTGCTAATTTTTCTGAGAATAGCTTCATATTTTTCCTTGTTATTTTTGTTGTTCTATCTTACTTCCATGAGTTAAAGATGTCTTCCATAATCCATTTCTTGCGTCCTATTATCTCTATTTTTGGGATGGTTGTTTCTGCAGCTTGGTTGACTGATTTGTTTAATATTTCCCATTGGTCACTGACGTCTTGAAATAATATTTCCATATCGGACAATGCATCGAATCTGTTCTTTACCTCTACGTTGAATTTATCTTTTATTTTCTAACTCTTCAGTGCGTGAAGATCAAATTGTGTGTTTCTTGGTGGTGAATATTTGACTTTCTTTAATTTTATATGTAAATTGCTTAAGATTAATCTATGGTCTGCGCTTGGTATAGTTTTTGCCATTTTTTAGGCATTTCGAAATCTTCTGTTGATGAGAATGTAATCAGTCTGATTTCTGATCTTATGACCAGGACTCCTCTATGTCCATAGTCTCCTTGGGTACTGTTTATACCAGGTGTTTCCAATAATCAAATCATGCTCTTTTGCCCAATGTACAAGTCTGCAACCTCTTTCATTCTGTTCCCCTAGTCCATACTTGCATACTATGCATCCGTCCTGTTGATTTCCGACTGGCATTCAAGTCACCCATTATGATATTTCTTCAGAATTCTTGCATTTCTTGAAGGCTTTCTCTAAATCATTGTCGCCAACTGGCTGGGGTTAGATCCCAGATGGGCAACCACTCAGCCAAATTCGTTTTCTCCTCCTGGGGTTTAGTTCTGGGTGCAGTTTGAGATCCCTTACCTCTGTCAGATGGGACTAATTACCACCCCAGATCCCAGAGAGAAAACATGGAACTAGTGTCTTTTATGCTGATTTAAGACACCGTCCCTGATACTCAAGAAAACAGCCAAGAAGTGGCTCGTTGAAGATAGAATATATCTATATAGATTTGGCTGTACTTGGTATCACCAGAAGTGAGAAAGGAGGAGTTAAGACATGCAACGTAATCTGGTTACTTATGACTGCATAGGCAAGATACCTCCCGGACATAGATTCCTACTTCTGGACAATATGTGTGAACCCCCACTAAATGATACAAAATATGTGTACTTATTTAAGCTACACAAACATTTATAAACATTTAGAATTATACAGGACAACTGAGTTTAAAATACAACAACTGTGTTTATTATTTCTAGTCTTGATGATCATATGATGATGATGATGATTATATTATGGTATACGTAACTTAAGAGGTTATATTAGGTCATGCTTCCCCCAGTGAGACGCAGTTCACTGTCAGATTGAAGGAGTCCAAAGTTGTCCCTTCACAAGGCTAAGTCACTTCCTGATATGGGTTGTTGACTGTCCATTGCTCCTAAGAGATCTGGAATGAAACGAACGGAGATGGGTAGTATCTACGTCTACACATCTCAAACACATATGTCTATACATTCATATAAACATACATTAAAGTCATAATATATGATGGTATGATGATAGATGATGACATGTTACATAAACATATATCAGTTCTAAATAAATAAATATATATGTATATATTCATAAAACCATTTAGAACATCTATAGCTCAAAACATACATATTCACATACATTTATGTAATGGAGTGTTTCCCATATAAGTTCACCTCACTTACTCTTTCCCTTTCTGATTCATTCATACTGTCTTGTCGGAAGGGCTGGTCGCACAGTCCTGTCGAACATTAAATGCCTTCCCTGAATCTGTCTGGGATATTGAATGTCCTAAGTCATGTCTGTCCTCATGCAGACATCATGCAGACAAGGTGAACTGGTGCCATTCCTCAAACCAAGTGGTTTCACCACAATCTTGGTAGGCACTCAAAGTGTTGGTCCAAATAATCAATGTTAATTGGACGCTATCAAGAGACTGGTAGCTCTCAGGAATTTCTCCTAAGTAGTCAGTCTCCCCAATGTTTAACATCATACAGGATGAATCTAAATGTATCTCCTGTACATGCATAAGCCACACGCTCATGTAGCTTGGATAATGGATTTCTCCAAATTATCACATACAACAAATCAGACAACCAAGTGGTGAATGAAAGAAGAAGATAGTTCTCAGTGAAATAGTAAAGCTAGAACTGGAACATTAAGTACAAAGAAAATCCACCAGTGTAAAGTTTGGGAGAATATGTAGAAACAGGAAACTACACAAGCCTTCAGACTAGCAGACAAACTAATCAGATAATGGTATTACCTGGGTTATAGCTAGGAAATTCCATTCATAATACTTCGTACAGAAGTCCAACAGAACGAAATGTTAATATTTCTCCAGTAGGTATCCTAAGAATGCTATTGTGAA
The DNA here is from genome assembly GCA_014155875.1 of Cepaea nemoralis. NCBI lineage: Eukaryota > Metazoa > Mollusca > Gastropoda > Stylommatophora > Helicidae > Cepaea > Cepaea nemoralis. Next base: position 262,623 of record JACEFZ010024660.1, on the reverse strand, counting down.
TTGCGTCTGAGGATTGTTGGCCACTGCTCATAGTTTTATTCTCTCCGTTCCTGGCTAGTTTCCACGTTGGCTAATTAATATGCTCCATATTAATTAACTCCACCTATTTTCCACATGTAGCATGAGTTACCGAGATGGATTAAGTCCCAAGTTCTTTTCACCCCTCCTACATTCCTGTGGACGGTAGTTCCATTTGTCAATCAAATTGACCGAGGCCCCGCCACGCCTGAAACAATGAAACATGCTTGGGCGGCAATGCAGTTGCGTCATTACATTCCAAAAGGCTATTAACACCAGCCTTCCTGGGTTGCTGGCAATAATGTGTCAGCCATGTGTTCCTACTTTGCCCCGTATTGCGGGTAGGTGTTAAGCCTGCATTATATTGCCGTCTTTGGATCACACGGGGTTTCCCCTGAGTAGCACTGCCATGTATTATTTCAGACGGATCTGGCTGACCCTCTTATCTCCCATTCTGCCGTGGCTGGTTTACACGTTAGGTCATGTTAACCGTAAGGTGTTAGGTGTCAGTCCCTATTCCAACCGCAGGATTGTAAACTAACACGTCAATCTCAACTGACTGGCTCCGCGATGTATCAACGTCGTCCCCATCCCAGATTTCACACTTTGTCATCTTTCTCTTCCCTGGTACTGAAAACAGTGAGTTTTCAACCTTTGATAGCACCCGCCGACTGGTGCCGTGGTGTCTGGGTTTTACGTTTGATCTGGACATCAAAGCTTTCTCAGACCTAGCATTACAGAAATGATGGGGCGTGCGTGGTCAAAATGTAATTTTTCTCTTGTTTTCAATCTCTGTTAGTTTTTCCTTATTCCTTGGTTGGGGACTAGATTATTTTCTGGTGGACAATTATTCTTTTACTTAGAGAATGATAGAATAATTCTTGTGGGCTCTTTAATTCCTTTCAAACTTGTGTAATTCTGATGCTGCCGGGGCTGTCCCGTCACATAGCTCCCCAATTTAAGTAGGTTCAACAATGAAGCCTATAACAGAGCCTCGGCAGCATTCAAGAATGTATCTAAGTTATCTCCCTTCTAGAACTGCCTCCAAGTCTGGGTTCCCAATATTCCTTTTGGCAGTGGGTTCTATGAGTCAAAAGAAATATCCCATGTCCATCATCCCAGGATAAATCTTGCAAATCTTTGCTCCTGGTGTTGTGTCGGATTTCCGGGCTATTGCTCGGTAATGTCTTGTCCTCTGGAGGTTTTACTTTTTCCCAGCCTGGAAATTGCAAAATGTATAACAAGATTCTTCTGCGCCGCAGAGAGACTGTTATTGTCCACTCAATTTCTGGCCCTTGTCCTATAAGCAGAGGAAGTGCCATCAGTGTTTTCTTAAAAGAATTGGTCGCAGTAATGTTGCTCCATTTTCTTTTCCTCCGTCGGCCAAAGATCATAATAAAATCCTTTAATCTCCTCCTTTTGGCAGGAAATTTGCTAAACATCATAATTTTATGATGTGCATTCAACTCATACTTGCCTCTTTCTTGGTAGGGCGTCCGTTTACTCCCTCCTGATTTAAGAGTTTTCTTCCCTTGATAATTCTTTATCCAGGTGAGTTCCTCTTCAACAGAGTTCCATTTTGACTCTGTGTTTGATAGTATTAGGCTAGCAGCAGTTGTCCAGCTTTGAGAAATCTGTGGTTCCCCAAGAACTGTGAATTTGTATCACTCCTTGTAGAAGTATACATAAACAGCTGTTCTCCACATCCAACATTGGTTGAAGTGAAAGGTAAACAAGGTCCTGAGTGTTGAGTATACCAACCGCTCCTGGCTTGTTCCGCTGCAGAGTCCATCAACTGTGATCCCCTGTTAGCTTCAGCTGTGTTGATGATAGGTATTACCTTCATCCTGTCCAAAGAAGTATTTTCTTCTTTGTTGGTAGCAGACATGTTTATCGTCCCTGAATCAGAGTCCGTAGTACTATCTACATGAATGCTTTGTATATCTTGAATTTCCTTTGTGAAAGACTCCAAGATACTGACATCGTAAGAATTCTCCTCCGTGTCTTGTTTTTCCTCCATGGCCGGGCTCTCTTGTGCCAAGTCCAATTGAGGTATTCTCTCCCTGGTCTGGTTTTCTTGTGCCAAATCCAATAGAAGTGAATGTTGTGGGATGTCATTTTCAATGCCATCTCCCACCTGAGATAAGTAATTCATAATGATAATTGTTTCATCTTGTGTGGCCACACCGTGAGAAATAACTGGAATCCTGTTTTACATCCATTCCAGTCTCAGCTGAATTCATTTCCACTCCTAGTTTCTTTGAACTGAAGGGAATAAAAGAGTCGGGTAAGGTCTCGCCTTCGATCTCTTTAATAGTTTTCCTCAGGTCCTCCTCCTCCTGGATTTTTCTCCTTTGGGAAGTCTTAGGAAGCTCCTGAGATTGCTGGGTTGCCAAGCCAGCTAATCCGCTTTTATTGCGCTGTAAACATTTATCACGTTTGTGACTGTTTATTGTACTCTGGGTACATTTATTCCTATTCCGTTTATTTTTCGGAATTGAGGGGGAAAGCATCTGCCTTTCTGTGCCTAAGGTTTTGTTTTTCTGAGCCATGGGGATTTGCAAAGGAATACATGCCTCTTCTTTGTGACGGTCAGCTTCCCCGCTTTCTATCAGAGTTTCGGCTTGAGTGATTGGCTTTTCCTCAATCGAGCTGGAAGATTCCTCCATGTTCAGTATTTCAATTTGCTTCTTCTTAATCTCATCTTCTTCAGCTTTGTGACGCATATCTGCTTCTAATTCTGCAAGTCTTTTCATCATCTGTTCATCTTCTTTGTCCCACCAATCCATTTCATCTCTAATAAATAGTTCTAGCTTCTCTCCTATTAAGCCGAGCCTTATGCCCCATCCTCTAGCGGACTCTAAGAAATCTGTGCGTGCATCCATGATCTCTTCTCAGCTTAAACTCAGGTAAGTAATTATATTATTACCCTACAGAGAGCTAGTCAGATTTATGCTAGAGCAGGATAGTGACAAGAGGAACTGACACTGCTATGAGAATGACAGTAGTGAATTTGAGTGAGAAAGTTGATGCAAAGCAGTCCTGTCATACACTGAAGTAATTATGCATTATCAAATTATTCATGATTAAATCAAATGATAAAGCATGTAATCAAAAATCATCAAGTAAATCATCAATAAACTAATTAATATCACTAATTAATGTGATTATTAATTCTACAGTGGTGAATGATGTAAATTAACTCATATGATATTATCCATTATTAACTTTTTAACAAGTTATTTAAATTCTACAGACTTCCCTAGAAACAAATTCATAAGTTAATACTTAGCAAATGTAATGGGTGAAGAATGAAAGAATGATTTATGAAAATCAATAGTCTAGAATTTATTCTCTGATTCTATCATGGACGAGAAGTCCTAATGTGTCAAAATCTTGCCTACGAATCGAGCAAGCTATTACATTAGAAATAAATTATAACTAACTAATGCTGCTAAGAATGTAAGTGAGAATGACCTAGATTCTATCCATGGGCAAGACCGGAATAATACCAGACTAACAGATTTGAAATAGGTTCGTTCCTTGCGAGCGAACCAAAGTGTTCTAGGGTTTACTCCCGGATTCTATAGCGGACGACCAGACCAATATGTCGCCAACTGGCTGGGGTTAGATCCCAGATGGACAACCACTCAGCCAAATTCGTTTTCTCCTCCTGGGGTTTAGTTCTGGGTGCAGTTTGATATCCCTTACCTCTGTCAGATGGGACTAATTACCACCCCAGATCCCAGAGAGAAAACATGGAACTAGTGTCTTTTATGCTGATTTAAGACACCGTCCCTGATACTCAAGAAAACAGCCAAGAAGTGGCTCGTTGAAGATAGAATATATCTATATAGATTTGGCTGTACTTGGTATCACCAGAAGTGAGAAAGGAGGAGTTAAGACATGCAACGTAATCTGGTTACTTATGACTGCATAGGCAAGATACCTCCCGGACATAGATTCCTACATCTGGACAATATGTGTGAACCCCCACTAAATGATACAAAATGTGTGTACTTATTTAAGCTACACAAACATTTATAGACATTTAGAATATATAAGGACAACTGAGTTTAAAATACAACAACTGTGTTTATTATTTCTAGCCTTGATGATCATATGATGATGATGATTATATTATGGTATACGTAACTTAAGAGGTCACATAGGTCATGCTTCCCCCAGTGAGACGCAGTTCACTGTCAGATTGAAGGAGTCCAAAGTGGTCCCTTCACAAGGCTAAGTCACTTCCTGATATGGGTTGTTGACTGTCCATTGCTCCTAAGAGATCTGGAATGAAACGAACGGAGATGGGTAGTATCTACGTCTACACATCTCAAACACATATGTCTATACATTCATATAAACATACATTCAAGTCATAATATATGATGGTATGATGATAGATGATGGCATGTTACATAAACATATATCAGTTCTAAATAAATAAATATATATGTATATATTCATAAAACCCTTTAGAACATCTATAGCTCAAAACATACATCATCACATACATTTATGTAATGGGGTGTTTCCCATATAAGTTCACCTCACTTACTCTTTCCCTTTCTGATTCTTTCATACTGTCTTGTCGGAAGGGCTGGTCGCACAGTCCTGTCGAACATTAAATGCCTTCCCTGAATCTGTCTGGGATATTGAATGTCCTAAGTCATGTCTGTCCTCATGCAGACATCATGCAGACAAGGTGAACTGGTGCCATTCCTCAAACCAAGTGGTTTCACCACAATCTTGGTAAGGCACTCAAAGTGTTGGTCCAAATAATCAATGTTAATTGGACGCTATCAAGAGACTGGTGGCTCTCAGGCATTTCTCCTAAGTAGTCAGTCTCCCCAATGTTTAACATCATACAGGATGAATTCTAAATATATCTCCTGTACATGCATAAGCCACACGCTCATGTAGCTTGGATACTGGATTTCTCCAAATTATCACATACAACAAATCAGACAACCAAGTGGTGAATGAAAGAAGAAAATAGTTCTCAGTTCGTAAAGCTAGAACTGGAACATTAAGTACATAGAAAATCCACCAGTGTAAAGTTTGGGAGAATATGTAGAAACAGGAAACTACACAAGCCTTCAGACTAGCAGACAAACTAATGGTATTACCTGGGTTTTATAGTTTTGGAAATTCCATCATAATACTTCGTACAGAAGTCCAACAGAACGAAATGTTAATATTTCTCCAGTAGGTATCCTTTTGCTATACGTGAGTTTGCGTCTGAGGATTGTTGTCCCTGCTCATAGTTTTATTCTCTCCGTTCCTGGCTAGTTTCCACGTTGGCTAATTAATATGCTCCATATTAATTAACTCCACCTATTTTCCACATGTAGCATGAGTTACCGAGATGGATTAAGTCCCAAGTTCTTTTCACCCCTCCTACATTCCTGTGGACGGTAGTTCCATTTGTCAATCAAATTGACCGAGGCCCCGCCACGCCTGAAACAATGAAACATGCTTGGGCGGCAATGCAGTTGCGTCATTACATTCCAATAGGCTATTAACACCAGCCTTCCTGGGTTGCTGGCAATAATGTGTCAGCCATGTGTTCCTACTTTGCCCCGTATTGCGGGTAGGTGTTAAGCCTGCATTATATTGCCGTCTTTGGATCACACGGGTTTTCCCCTGAGTAGCACTGCCATGTATTATTTCAGACGGGTCTGGCTGACCCTCTTATCTCCCATTCTGCCGTGGCTGGTTTACACGTTAGGTCATGTTAACCGTAAGGTGTTAGGTGTCAGTCCCTATTCCAACCGCAGGATTGTAAACTAACACGTCACTCTAAACTGACTGGCTCCGCGATGTATCAACGTCGTCCCCATCCCAGATTTCACACTTTGCCGTCTTTCTCTTCCCTGGTACTGAAAACAGTGAGTTTTCAACCTTTGATAGCACCCGCCGACTGGTGCCGTGGTGTCTGGGTTTTACGTTTGATCTGGACATCAAAGCTTTCTCAGACCTAGCATTACAGAAATGATGGGGCGTGCGTGGTCAAAATGTAATTTTCTCTTGTTTTCAATCTCTGTTAGTTTTTCCTTATTCCTTGGTTGGGGACTAGATTATTTTCTGGTGGACAATTATTCTTTTACTTAGAGAATGATAGAATAATTCTTGTGGGCTCTTTAATTCCTTTCAAACTTGTGTAATTCTGATGCTGCCGGGGCTGTCCCGTCACAATCATTATACAATTCATCAATGCTGTCATCATTAATGTCTGCTGTTGGCGCATAAACTTGTATGACGTTGACATCAAAAGGTCTTCCACTCAACTTCACCAGTAACACTCTGATACAGTCCAATATCCTTTGATCGATTTTACTCTCTCTTTATCCATTATAATTGCTACTCCTCGCTGTTGTTTCTCTCCACCAGAATAGATTATTCTATACTCCTCAGTTGTTATAATGCCCATTCCTATCCATCTGGTCTCACATATACCTAACAGGTTATTATTTAATCTTCTCTTTTCATTCTTAATGTTATCAAATTTTCCATCCCCACTCATAGTTCTAACATTCCAAGTTCCTACTTTCAATGTTGATATTCATTTGCACTCAGTAGCCTGATGACGGTCTGGGATCACCTGGTGCACATGACTACCCCTAACGGGCGAGGCTGCTCCTATGGAGCACCCATTTACACCGGTTCTCTGATTATCGATAAGACTGCAGTACATGATATTCCTGGCATCTGTAAAGAAGGTAGTTTGCCATTGCTTTCCTTCCTAGCAGTGACCATTCTGGTCGATGACCGTATTGTCTCCCAAAAAAGAGATACTCTACCTACTGTCGTGAAGCTGGAGACCATAACCTACAACTATCTGGTGGCTGCTCTTCAACTTCATCCACCACCTGCACCCATGGCTTCACGTAACCCTGATTGGGGGGCTAAACGGGTACTCCACCTTGCCCAAGGGTGATCATGCAGGTCCGCAAAGGTTTGTCTCGTGTACTATAAGTTACCTCTGAAAATGTGGATTCCTCCATGCCACGATGTCAAAATGTCCAACATCTGCTCTCTGGTTCTCCTCCTGCCTTTCCACAAAATTACCGGTTGTCACAATTTACTCTAGCTTTGCCTTCTCTTGACGTGCCAAATGAATGTGGACTGCCTTTATCTGATGCGAGTAACCAGTTCACTTTGTAAGATATCGTCTTTAACGCTATGTTAACTACTATTTTCACACATCCATGGTGTTCTCATCTTTTTTTTTCTATTAAACTTCATCTGATAGCTGTGGAAATATGGTTTCTGAGGGAAAAAAAACAAAACAAGTCTTTCAAGAAACAAATGAAGATCGTATACTGATTAGAGTCATTAGACTTAGACAGTCAAATTATTTTGGGCATGTTATGAGAAGAAATGACTTGCAGAACTTGGTGACAACTGGCAAGATCGAAGGGAAGAGACCAAGGGGAAGACCGAGAAGTAAATACCTGGATGGCTTGGCCACGTGGTATGGTCGAGACAGGAACACGGAACTGGTCCACAACTCTGGTGATCGAGTGAGATGGCAAAACATGACCGCCCACATTTATCGGAATGGCACATGATGGATGGGTGGATATCTCAGCAGCCTCTACATCGATGCTCTGGAGACTATAAATCCGCGATTCCTTCCATAAGTCAGGACTGGCTCAATACAAGCTCTGAGAACGCTTTTCGTCACGCCGGTTGACAAATGGAAATGTTCTTCATCGTGTGAACTGTGCTACTAGCTTGGGCTATTCTGTGTTTAACTTCCTTAATGTATGCTTTACCAGCTGTTATTAAAGTAAGTTAATACAATAATACATGTCTGTGTGCCTTACAATAATATATTTGACACTTGATGATGATGATGGTGATTATAATGATGATAATGGTGATGGAGGTTTACTTAATAAACTAAGTTAATTCAGCTGTATATGTGACACTTAGGTTGCCACGTTGGGGACACGTGTCTTCCCGAGGGTTCCGTCCACTATACGAACAGCTGCCAACGCCTTGTCTGTACCAAAACACTTGAAGACACAATGGATCTTGTGTTTCAGAGCGAAAGTATGTCAGAGTGTATTTTTTCCCCTACAACATACAAAATATCATCTTGATCATCACATAATGAACCAACTTGCCTTGACGATGATGTTTCCCCAACATAATATAACAGTGTGTCTGCTTGTATCTTCGATACCATTATGTTTTTTCACTTGTTTTATTATTCGAAATATATTTCCCTGTCGTTACATTGTATTCCTATTTTTATGTTTTCATAATGCAGCCAAAACTGCTCAGTAGCGATGGAATTACTGAAGCAGTTCGTAATCCCGCATACCCGTGTTTGAAACACAGCTGCAGGCGATTTGGCAGCAAATCGCTTCGTGTTGGCTTTTTAAGACATATTATGTTTGCCGGTCGTTCAGAATACAACGGCAATCTACTGAACATAATCTTGATAAGTATCACAATAGCAACAATTGCTGGTGTTGACTGCGATGTCCTGTAGAGGCTATAAAACTAATTTTTATTTTAGTAATGAAGCCACAATGCTGGCCTCGTCTTCTTTATATTTGTTTACAGTCTTGCTTGTATCTAAGCCTCTTTCAGATTTGGTAAATTTCGCATTGCGGCTGACTATCTATTTTATTCTTTAATATCACATTGATCAGCTGCAATAGGATAGTTTGCTTGTTTAATAATTGCTCCTTATTCACACACACACACACACACACACACACACACACACACACACACACACACACACACACACACACACACACACACACACACACACACACACGCACGTACATATAACGTATTTAACACGTGAAGATGACGATGATGATGATAATGATTATGATGATGATGAAGACTAACTTAATAAACTGAGTTATTCAGCTGTATATGTGACACTTAGGTTGCCTCGTTGGGGACACATGTCTTCCCGAGGGTTCCATCCACTATGAGAATGGCTGCGATCGATACGTTTGTACCAGATACGTTAACAACACAGTGGATATTGCGTTACAGGACAAAAGTATGTCAGTGTGTCTGTTTATGTTACAGCATTCAAATCATCATCCTCATCATCACATGATAAACCAACTTTCATTGACTATGATCTTTCCCCAACACAATGTATAAGATTAACTGCTTATATCTTCAATACCATCATGTATCTTCTCTCATTGTTTACTTCTTATTATTCGCCATACATGCATCTATTGTTACATTGTTTTCTAGTTTTTATATTCTGATAATCAAGACAAAATGTTGAATTTCACTTGTTTATATTTGTGTAAAGTATTACTTGCGTCTAAGATTCTTTCAAATTATTTAGTTTTCACAATGTGGCTGTCCAATATGTTTCCTTCTTTAATATCGATCTGATAAGCTTCAATAGGGTATCTTGCTTATTAAATAATTTTCCCGAATTCCCAGTTACAATTGGTTCTATGAAATATGCATGTTTGTTTAATTTGTAATGAAATTCCATGAATTCGGCATCTTTATAAAAGTCGTATTCTGGGTCACTATTGTGTTGATATCTCAAAACTCATCGTATATACTAATAAGAGCACACCCACACCCACACCCACCCACACACACACACACACACACACACACACATGCACAAACACACAAACACACATACACACACGTGTATGTATGTATGTATGTATGTATGTATGTGTCGTGAAATGCTGAATGTTAGTGATTCCCAGATCGACGACTATATACAGCGAACACCCAGGGAGCAGAAGGGTTAATGAAACAGAAGGATATAAACAACGGATTGACCAGCGCATGTGTATGTAGGTCAAGGCGGGAGAGTCGACTACAACACAGGTGACCTGTAGAGTGGAAAAATGGGTTTGCTACAAAGACAGACAGTATCATGGACCAGCCTATTGCGTTCTGGAGGTAGGTTTGCGACTAAGACTGGACAGCAGAATGCGGTTTGGTTGTATTAAACAACGGAAAAGTTCGAGATCAGAAATTTTCCACTGACAAGGGATAATGAAGTCTGAATTTGCTTTGTCCAGCAATGTCAAGGATTATGCGACATAGACTGACCTATAAAGAGTAGCCACTTTCTTTGTCAGTTTAGTGTGTGTATTCCCAACTGGACGAGAAGATAGAATTATGTGTCCTGTAATGAAAAGAAATATCCTCCCTTATAATGGGATAAAGTGCTTGGATGCGGATAAATTTCGATTCGTGGATTTACATTAATTCTATAAAGGAACATAGATGCCTAAATAAGGTATATTAGAGTATAGTTTTAGAATAGGAATATAGATATTAGTGAAGTGCATTTAACAGTGTTTTCTATTAGTAGGAACAGTATAGATGTGGGGTGAATCTTCTATCCTATGTCAGAGTGGGTTTTTTCGGAAGCCTTTTCATTTCGGCTGGAGGAAAAGACACTCACATAGGGGAGAAGAGGAAGCAGACACAGATCTCACTATTAAATGTATCTCAACCAGGTTTCCATACCAGTGCGAGACGTATCAAATAAGAGAATACAGATGGCTGTGGTCCAGATCACTCAGTGTTGATAACCCACAAGAAAGCCCTTTAAAGTAATAAAGCACGACACTTGTGCAGGAGAAAAGAAAGAATAGAAGTCTCACCGGAAGAATTAAGGACGACAGAGAAAGAATAATAAAGATCAGATGAGCTAATGGAAAAGCTCAAATGACTCAATCTCATAGAGTAGCAAAGTGCGTACCAAGGGCATATATCAATTACAAAATATCGAGTGTAGAACTTTTACAGAACACTAATAGAACATTTTAGAATCTCGATGTGTTGTTCCAGAATGGATTAAAGAACGCTATACGAAAACAACGAACATTCATTTTAAGCGGACAGCAAATAGTGAGCGGGTTAAGTACATTGATACAGTGGTGAACATTTTCATTACAAAGAACGGATTTATCTACAGACGCAAGCAGACGGAGCCGTCAGGGTGAGATCGTTCTGTGGTGTCTATATATCGTCCTGTACTTTAGCCGAGAGAAGAGACGAGAGAAAGACACGAAAGACTATCTATCTACATCTTATCTAGCAGCTACACCAGAAGAACACTAGCAACTACACAGACAATACCCATCCATACACAAGACATAGTTTTATAAATAAATCTTTTATTTAATGTTAAAAAGAACTGTTGTCGGAGTATGTGTTGAGGGAAAACTAGAGAGAGAGAGAGTGAAAGAAAGGGATATATGGATGATAAGACGGAAGAGAGGAGTGTAGACAAAAAGTCAGTAACTAATCCCAACAGATAATCAGGTTAAAGATGTGCATGTTGATTCCAATCTCCTCTCGAGGAAATAACAGCACAGTATGTATGTATGTATGTATGTATGTATGTATGTATGTATGTATGTATGTATGTATGTATGTATGTATGTATGTGTGTATGTGTGTGTATGTATGTATGTATGTATGTATGTATGTATGTATGTATGTATGTATGTATGTATGTATGTATGTATGTATGTGTGTATGTGTGTGTGTGTGTATGTAAGTATGGATGGATGGATGGATGGATGGATGCCTGCCTGCCTGCCTGCCTGGCTGGCTGGCTGGCTGGCTGGCTGGCTGGATGGACGGATGGATGGATGGATGGATGCCACTGAATAAAACCAGGTCAATGAATTCAAGTGCAGTCTCGAGCTCCTCCCCCTGTGTGTTGGAGTAAATGTTTCCCCATGATCTGCCTTTAGCGGTGAAATTGCCTCAGAAAGTAACATTTCTCTCGTGACCTAGTATGTTAATTAAGCACTGCCACTTCTGGGAATCCACACTCGCGTTAAGGGCATAAACATTAACCAACACGAATGGTAGATCGGATTGAACTCTTACCGCCTGTATTTTTATGTCGTCGTTGTCCCAGCTGGACATGTCTAGCTCTGACGCCACCATGCTGTCGCGAATGAGAATCGCCATTCCCATATGTCGCCTGTTGTAGAAGCATTTGAAGCCGGCAATTTGGAGTAAGTGATCACCCAGTCTCGTCTCCTGCAGCGCTGCGACGTCGTTCCTGTATACCAGATTCTCTAGAATAGGGCCCCATTGTTTTACGCTGACACAGCTCCAGTATAGAATACGGGTATTTCTGAGGCCCAGACGGTCAGACTTGAGTCTAAAACGTCTTGCCCCACCTAGCATGTCTTGCCGTTTGCGGCCACCCCACCTTCCACGTCGCCTTGTTAAACGCACGGAGCACAAACGTTGTTCCGCCATTTTGAAAAACCGAACACCACAGAAACACAAACGCTGCGAAAATTCACTCAAATATTGCTTCGCTCAATGCTTGAACTCCGTAGCATCGGCGCAGATCTTGAGAAGAAACTCCTGGTTTTACATATTGGCACACAAATTACACGCAAGAGATGAAAAAAAATCCATCTCCTACGCGAAAAAAGGAACGGTCTCAAAACAACACAACCGTCCACCATCTTCTTGACCGGAAGATCATGTATGTTCACAGCCTTCTGTAACGTGTACTGTCACTTACCTTTGATAAAGTTATGTCTCCATTCCAAGATGTCAAAATGCCCCGTATCGTCTCTCTCGTTCTCCTCTTGCCTTTCCACCAAATGACATGTTGTCACGATTTACTTCAGCTTTCACTTCTCGTGATGTACCAGAAGAAAGTGGACTGTCTTTTTCTGATGCGAGTAACAAGTTCTCCTTGTATGAAAATGTCTGTAAAGATATCTTCGCTACTCTTTTCACAAGTCCATTTTGTGTCCAATTGTTCTGATCATTATTGTATTGAACCACATCTCGGCAGCCTCTACATTATTCCTCTCGAGTCTCATAATTCCACGATCTGTTCCATAAACTAGAACTGGCTCAATACAACTCTTACGAACACATTTCCTAACCTCGTTTGACAAAGTTATATTTCAGGAACTGTTCTTCATCTTTTGAACTGTGCTATTGTTTGGGCCATTAAAAAAAAAAAAAACTTCCTTAATACATCTTCCTTCTGCTGCTATTAAAATAATTTAATACAAAAATTCATGACTTGTTTATGTTCCATACAATAATGTCGCTTTAAAAAAAATACAGTAATGTATTGCTGATGATGATGATGATGATGATGATGATGATGATGATGATGATGATGATGATGATGACGATGATGATGATGATGATGATGATGATGATGATGATGATGATGATGATGATGATGATGACGATGATAACGATACCGGTGATGAAGTTGAAGAAGTTAGCTTACAAAATGAGTTAATTCAGCTGTATATGTGATACTTAGGTTGCCACGTTGGGGACGCATGTCTTCCCGAGGGTTCCGTCTACTTTAAGAATGGCTGCGATCGACAAGTTTGTATCAGAACACCTGAAAACAAAATGGAGCTTGTGTCACAGAACGAAAGTATGTGAAAGTCTGTTGTTATAATCCAACATCAAAAACATCACCTTGATCATCACATGATGAACCAGCTTGCCTTGATGATACTATTTCCCCTACATAATATATCAGTGTGTCTGAGTATACCTCAGACACCATCATGTATCTTATCTTGTTTTTTTTTTTTTTTTACTTCTGTATCATTCACCAAATATGCTCCCGCTGTTACACTGTGTTAGTGTTTGTATCTTCTCATAATAAAGCTATTATGTTGACTTTCGATTTTAAAAAAAAATGTGTGTAAAGTCCAAGCCTGTTTCACATTATTTAGATTTCGCATTGTGGCTGTCAAAGTTATTTCTTGCTTTAATATCAAATTCATCATCTTCAATAGGCTATTCTATTTGTTAAATTATTGTCACGGATCCACAGCTATATGTTATATTTGACTCTATTAATTATGATATATTTGTTCTTTTCTTAAATGTGTAATAAAATTCAATGAAAAGTATTATTTACATAATATATTCTTCATTTTATAAAACTAATATTCTGTGTGCCATATTTTGTTGTTTGTCTCTTCTGTAATACACGTATCAGTTATGAAGTTATCTATGTACTTGCTATCACAAAACTCCGGCTGTCCAATACCCAGCATCTCCAGTATGGCGGAATTCCTATATGAGGCCTAATGTGTAGCGTACATATCAATGCCTGTTAACTCTAATTGTCATGAACCCTGTGCCGGCTATACGGCTGGTGATTTCAGTCGCAGGGGCTGCAAGGGCCTGGGCTGCCGTCTAGTCTCTTTGAGATAACGGTACACTTCTCTGTGAGCTCTTGCCTCAACGGCGGTTGCGGGCGTTTGGCTCTAACGGTTTCCACAATCTGTTTCACCGCGGAAGCTTAGTGGCGCCAGCCTTTGCCACCGAGCAATATTTTTATTTACGTCACGATTGGCGCTGATAATCATAGCTGTGGTGACTGGCGCCAGCTTTCGCCAACGAGCCGGTCACCACAGCTATATTTTTTAACGGCGCTGGCTCATAACTGTCATTTACTGCCAATATAGTACCTTGCGGTGTATGGCAGTGGGGATTGGGGGGGGGGGGGGGGGGTCTTTGAGCCTGAGGAATTAAGGCCGCCTGGCTAGTGCAGTCGCCGCGAACTGTGCAGGTTAGAATTTTCTTTTTGCCCCCGACAGTAAAAAATGTCCACACTTTACCGAGAGATCGTATCAGGGTCTCCCGAATGGGAGTCCGGCGTTCCAGCCACTCGGCCAGCAGCTTCTCACTTTGCTTACTTTAAAGTAAAATTAGGTGACCAAATCAAATCTAGGGCTCCTCAGATTCTTGTTCAAAATAGGTGTTCAACGTCAGTTAACTTGTGAGAACAGAAAATGTTTAAAATTTGGATACTAAATGGTTTGGAGAGAGCCAAAGAAACACTATGGTGACTGTTATTGATGTGTTGTCAATAGTTTGGGAATTAACGAGAGGAAAAAAAAATGGAACTATCCAAATTTAGATTCTGCTGGACGACCTGTTCCGCATGGAGATGAGATGCTAATTCCAAATTTCAGTCGGATTTAGAATTTCCTGCTAGAAGATGAGACAGCAGAGGCATGTGATACGATAATTGATTGATTGAGTCATCTAGAAACCGATATCGCAGCATTCGAGGCATTCCCATAGGCGCTCCGTCCCAATTCTCAGCAGCCAGCGAAGAGTTCCAACACCAATAGTACAAGTAGCAATCTGATTATATGTCCGTCTCGCTTTTCCTCTGAGCGTCGCGCGTCGGCCAGATCCCCTCTTCACTCCTCGCTGCCTCATTCTTGCCAGACATGATGATCCATTTGCTTCTCCGAGGTGTACTCGTGCTCCCACAAGGCCGCAAACAAGTCTGCCTTGTCATGCATCAATACTCCACCACGTTTTGCAGAGCCAGCCAATCTGTCCGCCTGTTCATTCCCCAGCACACCGGACATGTCCCGGAGAAAAAAATCCAGGCGACGCTTGCCATCCGAAGTGAAGCAAGCCACTGCACGAAACATGCCTGTCCTCACCTTCCTCATCATGCTTTCTGAGTCAGTTACAATCACGATGTGTGTGTGTGTGTGTGTGTGTGTGTGTGTGTGTGTGTGTGTGTGTGTGTGTGTCTGTGTGTGTATCGTATTCTCGATCCAGCAGAAAGCTGCAGTGACCGCCCCCACCTCCATTCTTAAGCTAGATGTTTTGGTATCATATGCCAGGCTCTCCTGTAACAAACGTCGGCCATTAGCTTTTTCTATGAACCCCCTGGCACTTCTCCTACCTCTCGACACTGAACCATCTGTGTAGATAATCACATCACCCGAGCGAGCATTATGCTGAATTAGTTGCTGGATTTCCACTTCCGTGGCTCTTGCTGGCCACTCCCTGCACTCCCGGCTCAAGGTAACTATAACTCTGCAAAAGTCTGACTGCTCCGCTGGCACTCTGACCCACTCCTCTCCTCGCCTAATGTTCTCCAAGATGAACACATGCCTGATCGTATCCTCTGCCTGAGCCATCAATGATTTCCCTCTTATCAGTCGTTGACCCTTAACTGCGTCCAGCGCCTCATGCAAAGGGTCTAAAGCTACTCTGAGGTATGCCTTCGCCTGTATCACGATTAAGTGACAGGGATAGTAATTTAGAAGAGGATGTTCTAGGTGTTCAATGGTTCGACCAGCGAAAACTGAATGATATTATATGAAAGCCTCTTCAAAGAATCTTCAGAACTAGTGGCGTCAAGTTGACAGAAGAAACAAAAATTACTGACTGTTGAAACAAAGTTGAGTTTGTATTGCAGCAGAGTACAAAGTTTGCTTGCAATCTTTTGTAAAGAAGACAATCTCTTATTTTGTACTAATGTAGGATGTCTTCGTAAATGAAATGGGTGTAAGTTATACACCAGATAAGTGGACAATGGACTATGGATAACATGAACTTTGGGGTGCCTTCATGATGGCAGATTACTTCTGGACCCTTAAGCGTGATTGTCTGGGCATATCACATTTTAAGAAGTCTTCGGAAAGAAGCTTTTTTGTGTGTTGACTATAATTATAAAACAGGGGGCGGGGGGAACACACAATGATAACATTTTAATACGTGATTGGTGTTTTATATTAAGGTAATAAATGAACAGTATTTACATATAATATTAATGCAGATTACAGTCAAAATGCCACCGATAACACACTATTTTCGGCTTGTATATAAAAATTGCCCTAATAAAAAGGTAATTCTTAGATATCTCAACAAACTACACCTCATAGACTAATAATATTACATTTTTTGTAATCAGCAACACAAAATTACCCAAGAACAGCTATACAATTTAAAGCACCAGAATGTGTGTAAACAAAACTAATCATAATAATAATTTAATAACAATAATAGGATAATAATAATAATAACAATAGGGGAACAACAGCGCCTGCAGATATGTTGATGTTGAACACTTGATTCGCTGACTGACCAGTGGTCTGTAAACATATGAGGCCAGCACCATATACCCATTATACCACATAGAGTGATAAGCAGTCATACGTTTTGTTTTCCTTTACTGCGGTGGTTTTATTTATAGCACCGTTGTTATTACTTTCCGAGCACCCGCTGTTGTAAAATAGTATTTGAATATACCATATGGGGAATGAAACACAATTATACATGCGTGCATTGTTTGTTTCTTTTATTGCAGTGGCTTTATTGATAACACAGCTGTTATTACTTTCCGAAGAACTGATGTTGTAAAATATAGGGGGCGGTCATTAAATATCCGTTCGTGCTGGACCAATTGCGTACCTTGAACCTGATCATGTTATAGTCATGTGATAAGTACTGACCAATGAATAAAAGAGCACGTGCTTATCGTCCCATAATGCAAAGGTGCTGTTTCTGACCGTTGAGAAAATGGCCAGGTTGATCCAAAATCAGTCCAAAGAAGCTCAAAGAGCGGCTATTCAGTTTCTTTCATTTGAAAGATTTCGACCAGAGGACATTCATCGAAGAATGCACGCAGCGTACGGTAACAAATGTGTGTCGAAGACAACAATGACAGACAGGGCACGAATGTTTCGGAATGGACGTCAGTTTACGACAGATCTTCGATGCCCGGGTCAAGCGCATATTGGTGCAACAGAAAAAACCATCGCCAAAATTGATGCAGCAGTACCGATTAGCCATTGTCGAAGCATACACTCGAAAGAAATTGATGTGTCAATTGGGACAATTCAAAAGGTCGTTCATAAGAAACTGCAATATCTGAAGGTGTGTTCACAGTGAGTACCTCTGATGTTGACCGACCACTAAAATGAGGAACGCATAGGATGATGTTTAAGCCACTTGCTGCGTTAAAATTTGGAGGGTGACGCATTTCTCTTCCGCATAGTGGCAGGCGATAAACCATGATGCCGCCACTTTTAGTCTAGCAGCCAAAAAAAAAAAGAGAGAGAGAGAGAGAGAGAGAGAGAGAGCGAGAGAGAGAGAGAGAGAGAGAGAGAGAGAGAGAGAGAGAGAGAGAGAGAGAGAGAGAGAGAGAGAGAGAGAGAGAGAGAGAGAGAGCATGCAATGGAAGCATGCTGGATCACCAAAAGCCAAAAAATTCAAGTTACAGTTTTCCGCTGGTACCGTTATGTTGAGCGCATTTATTTTTTTTACCATGAAAGGCTATTGTTGGCCGGCTGTAAAAAACCTGGTGTCAACATCAACTCTACCCACTACTTGCAAACAATAGACAAGCTGCAAAAAGCCATCAAGAATAAACGACCTGGCCTGCTTTCTCGAGGTGTGATTTTGTTGCACGATAATGCTCGTCCGCATGTCGCAAAGATTGTGCAGGAAGCATTAGCAAGGAAGAAGTGGGAAATTCTGCAACATCCAGCCTATAGTCCTGATTTGTCACCATGTGATTTTCATTTGTTCGGACCTCTAAATAAAGCTCTCAAGGGGCAACGATTTCAAACAGATGCAGCCGTAATGAACGCGGTAAATACATGGTTCAGTGAGCAACCACAATTCTTTTTGCGGACGGCATTCGCCGCCTACCTAAGTAATGGGATGCTTGCCCAAAAGCCTACAGCGACTTCTTCTGACCAACCCATGGTGCATAATTCATTCAAAATGAATGCTTTGTTTAATTCAAACACACCTGTTAATGTTTCTTTCATGCTTATTTAATAAAGCCATTGGAACGGGTTTCAAATGAAACGTCCCTAATAGTATTAGAATATGCTATATATCTTGGGCTTACGGGGCTATGACTCCATATGGTCAGATTTTTGTTCTAATTCTGTGACTGGCCTAGCAATTGGGCAGAGGATCTTTATACTGCTAGTAGAAAAACGAAGAAGTATAAACGCACTGAGCCAAATGGATATAGATTCGGCAATGTTAATGGTCTACGAGACAGATCAGCGATTCAAACAATAGGCACAGTGAACGGCTGTGGTTTTAATAGTAAAGAAGAAGAACTAACAGAAACAATGGAAGAGAAGAAAATTTGACTTATGCTAATATCGGACACCAGAATAAACAGGGAAGGATGTAAGAAGATCCACCACAGTTACACGTGTGTCTACTCTAGAGTGGGACAGCAAGAAAGGGCAAGACAGGATGTGGGAATAGTCATTGAACCATGGCTAGCAAGAGGAATACTCTCTCTCTCTCTCTCTCTCTCTCTCTCTCTCTCTATATATATATATATATATATATATATATATATATATATATATATATATATATATATATATATATATATATATATACAGAAAGAATCATAACAGTGAGAATAAAAGAACAACAATTACAACATATGTACAAATATACGCACCATGTAATACAAACAAAAATGAGCAGACTGCGAGGGATTCTGCGAAGACATCCATGATGTGCTATATAAAATAAATAAGCAGGACATCATCATAGTTATGGGAGACTTCAATGCAAGACTAGGATATAACTGAGCGGGTATGGACAAACATCTTGGAGCATTTGGAGACCAACATAATTAAAGAAACGATAACGGAAGTAGACTGATAGAGCTATGCAGCCAACACGACCTCTATATAACAAATACATTCTATAAACACAAAGACTCACAAATATACACCTTGTATAAATGGAACGATCTAGATACTAAAAGCCACATTGGTTTTATATTAACAAGAAATAACAGAAAATGAAATATATTAGATGCAAGCGGAGTGCCCAACGTACGTATAAACACAGACCTCAAAGTAATCGTTGCCACAATAAGAACCATCAGAAGTAGAAAGCAAAGTCCAAGAAATTCATACCATGCTAATCAGTACACTTTTAAAAAGACCTAAAAAGACGAGGCAGTGAGGGAGAATTATGAGAAAGAACTAACTGAAATCTTTGTAAACTTACCTATAGAAAGCAAAACAGTGGAAGAAGAATGGGGGATTTTCAAATCAAGCATTTTAAATACTGCAAACAATAACACGTGGAACCGCGAAAAACCGCAGCACACGGATAAAGAAAATAATAAGTTAGTTGAACGCAGAGGTTAAGAAAGCTGTACAAGACAAAAAGGAAAAAAAAAAATATGAAAAGGGGTTGAAAAGCGAACAGGAACGTGAATACATATAATATAGAATAACGAGAAGATATGCGAATAGAACAGTCAAGAGAGAAAATCAAAAAGACTGGGAGGAGTATGGAGAAACCCTAAATAAAAATTACAAGAAGGCAACTAGAAACTCGCAAAAAAAAAGATAAGTGCAATTAGAACTAGAGGAGAACCTTTTGATCCAACTGAAATAATTAACAGCGACAATGGAGAACCAATAGGTGAACAAATACGAATCCTAGTATGATGGAAACATTACTTCGAACAACTTCTCAACTTCCAATCAGATGTCTAGGAATTCAAGAAACCGACACAGATGCCACCGAAGAACTAGAACCAGACATACTGAAAGAAGAAATTATAGAAAGCATATGATTAGTACCATTGAACTCATTACCGGGATTAGATGAAATACCAAATGAACTAATTAAAGTAGCAAGAGAAGTAGGAAAAGCATGGCTACATAGACTACACAACCATGTTTGGATAGAACAATAGACTCCAAGAGACTTGGACTATAACTAAAGAAGGAAAACAAATCACATAAATGAACATCCATTGAAACAAGTAAAACGTTTAAAGTTCAAAGGAAGTATAATATCATCAAATGGCAAATCAGAAGACGAAATTGACAAACAATGCAATAAAGCAAACCAACTCATTGGACAAATGACACCAATACTAAAGAACAAACATTTATCAATAACTAAGAAGAAAGCACTTTACAACACAATCGTTCTACCAACTCTATGCTACCAATGTCACACCTGGACAGTGGCAGAAAAAGAGAAAAGAAATATCACAACAAGAGAAATGAGATTCCTGAGAAGAATACTCAATGTATCAAGAAGAGATAATATCAGAAATAATGAAATCTGGACTACAGTGGGGTTATAGCTGCACTAGATTTGATTAGAAGGCAGCAAGTCAAATGGTTTGGCCATGCAAGTAGGTTATCAACTAACAGTATACCACAACAAGCAATGATGTACAGACCAGATGGAAGTAGAGGAAGAGGTCGACCACGTAAACGATGGACGCAGGGAGTAACAGAGTCCATGGGAATATCGATACATGAAGCCATAGTCGGGCACTCTCCCGCTGTTTATACTTCACCTCGACACCGCAAGGTACAAGATACGGAGACTGAAAAGTATACATGCGTGCATGTTTTTTTTTCCCTTTTAGTGCAGTGGCTTTATTTATAACACCGCTTTTATTACTTTCCGAGCCACCGCTGTAGGTAAAATAGTCCCAGAATATGATCTATGTGGACTGAAACACATTTATACATGCGTGGATTATTTTCGCGTGCTTTGACGTCGAGCGTGGTCAACACTGGACCTATGTCTGCATGTGGGCCAGCTTTCCCTATTACCAGGGTCCTTCGCCATCAGCTGAATCCACTTCAGCTTCTGAGGTACTTGTAATTTACGCCCCCAAGTCAAGGACTAGAAGACACCATATTAGTCTAACTGACCGGTGTAGGGTTGAACCCGCTACCTCACCATCAGCTCACTGGAAGATCAAGAGGAAGCGCTCTATCCATTCGGTCATTAATTGCACATAATAATATACTCACCAGATGCTTGCTGTCATCTTGGAGATAGATATGAACATGGGCACATCTTCACCATTTCTCGACCACCACATTGTTTCAAGTACAGATGTGATCAGGGAAATGTGACCTTAATAGAAGAGGGTAAATTGGTTGCTCTATTAACTTTTGCTTTCGTTCATAATGCGCAACGTCATCATCATCATCATCATCATCATCATCATCATCATCATCATCATCATCATCATCATCATCATCTTCAAATGTTGCCGACAAACGTCATGGGAGAGAAATAGTTGACGTATAAGCACCGATGTGTGACACTGGATAATGCCATACTGTGTAATCGTACACCGTCTTTAATATCGTCAATCCATTTATTATCGGTCATTTTGCGGACATAGATTCCATGTTTCAGTGTCAGGGTGCGGGTTTGGTATGAATGGAACTCACACCTGCACGATTGTTTGCTTAATACGTGAAACACGGTTTGTGAGTGTCAGGAGAGGATAATTCTCGGGTTGAACTGGGAGTGCAAGTGGAGACATGGTCCAGGTCGGACGTGTTGTAACGAGCGCGAGAATGACATCAGCCTGGTGCCTTGTGTATATCATATTTTAGTTGGAGTGAGAGCAGTGGTGCATATTTAAGTAGTGAATAATTGTGTGATTAGATGCAAATGCAAACTTGTAAATATGACACTGTGAAATACAGGAAGAAAACATTGGGCTGGGGGGGGGGGGGGGGGGTTGTTACGTTCTTTAGTCGAACATGTAATTCTAGTGCGAGAGTTGAGGAGAGGTAGTGGATAACAAATAGGGACAAACAATTTGGATTCGATAACAAAGTGTCCAGTAGATAGTATATCATGGCGCAGAGATCGGTAGCCATTCAATACGGAGCACGGAAATAGCGCCATGAGAAAATTGTCGTCATGGATCTGGCTTGCCGGTAGAATGATAACAAGCAGAAGCGAACCTACAGCGGCGACCTAAGAACCAGATCCCTGACATTCAGTAAATGTGGTATTTGATATATACAAAAACTTGCATTTTGCAATTTTATTTCGATTGCTTTGTCTATTCCGCCATCAACTGTGATCACAATGCCTGTATATTTAAATTCTGCAACTTGTATCAGATGTCTACAGTGTATCTGTATATTTTCTGGACCATGAAATATGCATTACTTAGGACATGGACTTTCGGTCCCCAACATGGCGGGTAGGCATTTGAACCGTTAAGCCTCTGGAGTGTTTTGCTTCTGGAAACGGGTTGCAGTTGGATCTTACTTATGTTGGACTGGTAGTGCATGGTTCCGTCCTCCTGCTACTGAGTTGAGTGCGTAGCGCGACATTGTGAACTGAACGATGGCGGTCGACCTGGTGCTTGGAATTGACTGGATTGCCTTTTCGGTTCACGGGTGCATTTTTCTCGGAGACTAAAGGGGGTCGTCGCTGCAGCTACAGTGTTAATAGTTTGTGCATTTGATTTCAACGGGCCGTCCTGCCGAAAGGGGCCGAGCCATATGGGATAAATCCCTGGGCAATGAAGTCGAGAAGTCGATCCTCTCGACTTTGAACTTTTAATGCAGAAATGTGTGGCTGCCGGTTGTCTAGTGACTGCCGCTTCCATCGACAGTGAACTGTATTTTCCGCGGAGAACTTTTGTGTTGGCATTCTGACGGCGGCATTATGCACAGCATACATGTGCGGGCTGTTGGCTTGATGAGACTCCTTTCTATTCCATTTTTCACATAGGACAATGAGGAGCATTTCGTGTGGTATTCACCGGCACAGGCACGAAGCATAATAGGGACGACCGGTTGTCGTGAAGTTGGAACAGCGACTAACTAGCTAACTAACTTCGGAAATACATGATGATGTTTGTCCATGAAGAATGATGATGACTATTCATTTCATCCAATGGCATTGAAAGTTCGGAGCCGTGAGTCGTTTTGGCTCGAAATATTCTATGACAATGTGGACAAAGAATGTTTGATTTTCCAGAAGGAGAATCTCCTGAAGTGGTTTTTTTTTTTTTTTGGTTTTTGTTTTGTGTTTTTCTGTACATCCTTTTTTTCACAGTTCTTGCAGTCCTGTTTGCTTTAAAAGTGACTACACACTTGCGTAATGATGAAACCACGAATTTCGGTGTTTGGGAACAGTCTCTCTAGTGTCGTGATCATTTCCAAATGCTTCTAGTGAGATTTTCAGTGTCTTTAAAGCATTTCCTCTGGTCGCCTTTGGAGCGTTTACCACAACATAGCTCGCCGAAAAAAAAAATCGCTTAGTGAGTCTGTGATCAGGCATGCGAGGCAAGTGCCCAGAAAATCTTATATTTCATTAGTAGAATGTGGATACTGGGCATGGACGCCCTTTCAAGACTTCAGTGTCTGGGATCTTGTCTTGTCATTTAATCCTCATTAGCTTCCTATTTCAAAGTGTGTTGAAGTGGATTAATGCTCTGGCGAGTCGTCGCTGGTAAACAGTCCAGCGTTAACAATCATATTGCAGTGTGGATAATACGACTGCCTTGCAAACTGTTAGCTTTATTTGCAGGCGTGATCCATTTCTGCCCCTCACATTGTTGTACAATTTGCCAAATGCCGCGCTGGCCTTGGCGATTCTAGCATTCACTTCAACATCAGTTGTTGCAGCCTGTGACACAGTGCTGCCAAGATGGATGAATTTGTCCACAACATTTAGTCTATGACCATTCACTTTGATATTCGGCACGGTGTGATTATTCTCTGGAGCTCGCTGGACATTGCTGTGGTATACCAAAAACGTCTCTACTAACATCTGTCTATTGAGTCCCTTAAAAATAACAATCCCTTACAACTACTGTTTAAGTATCTTACTTAATGTAGGAGAAAAACTAACCCGTTGGGTAGCTTAATTTATTTAGCTTTATTTTGGCTCACGTACCTGGCCAAGACCGGCTAGTTTGAAAAAAAAGGTACTAAAGCGGACCATTTCTAGTCACGAGAGCATACAAGAAAGTGGACCTTTCCATTCGGGGAGAGGGCATTTTGCCCTAAAAATATATCATTCTCTGCAAAACCATGTGAGTGGTGGATTTTGTGGAACTGCATTGCATCACTATCAACTGGAAACTGGGAAAAAAGCCAGGCGAGAGTGAACATGGCAACTTGTCCTAACCAAAGTCTGGACCAATACCTCAATGTGTACTGCTGCACTCATAAGATGCAAACGCCAGCAAAAGAGACACATTTGAAGACAACTGACTGCGTGATTGAGGAAGTCCTATTTCAGTAGGAATATCCAGGATGGACTTCAAGATCTAATAATCTACAAAGATGAAGATCAACAGAGTAACTGACAACAGTGTATCGTCTGCTTTACTTCTGAGAAGTACCACCTATAGCCTCATCATTCAACAAAATCAGTGAAACTATGGGACAATCCTACTACAAGTTTAATAAAACTAACAACAGTGAGTAACCTTCAACTGTTGGTTGGATTACCAAGTTGATATCCAACAATGGATAGGTCTTCGGAAGAAAGTCTCACAGCAGCACAGTCAAACATAAAGGTTCAGCCACTCAACACCAAGTTCTAGCTATGAACACCAACTCAAACAAATGGAAGAGACACTGAAACAACCTTACAAGCCAATACAACCAAGGTACCAACTGAAAACCATAACTACACCAGATTACCTCAAAGATCCAAAACCTGAACACCATCAAAAGGACCATATGAAAGCAGCTAAATGCATCTATGCATGCAACACAAGAATTATCTGATTGTTAGCAACTCCCAGTGGTGTGTTGGAGTTAATATTCTTCAGTTTCATGCCTGCAGCAGAATCCTGGAATTAATTCCAGATGAACCAAATGAATAACAAGCAGCATTGTATGTCTACACTGAAAGGAAAATACTGAATCAGAACTCTGTGCTGGTCCCATGTCAGCCTAAATGACCATCAACTGTGGAATAGGATATAGACTGGTGACTAGGTGGGTGAAAATCCTTGTGAACAAGATTGAGATTCGGATATTATAAGCCGAGAAGCTGACAGGTCGGCATCATTTTCATCGGATACGGTGATATATGGAAGACCCTTGGTCCAAGACTCAAGATGCATCTCCTGAAGGTATGACCAACCCAGGCCTCAATGTTTCACTGGCACCGAACCATTCGCAACAGAAGATTCGTGAATTCAGCCCCAATGGAGGGGATATGTGGTGAATTTATTTCCTAATAGGGATTATAATTATTCAGCAGAAACTTCAGTGGACATTAGAACATGACTGTGAGTATTTTATTTCTGTCCCGGATAAATTATGGACATTAACTGCTTCGTACTGGAGAAGAATACCCACCCGCAATGCCTAAAGGAAGACTATAAGTAATTAGTTTAATTATCAGTACAAACTGCTTTTGATATGTGGTTTTTTCTATGTCAGGTATAAGGTAAATAGTATAATGGTGGTTATGTTATGGTATATACATATGTATAGTATTTTGACACCAACTCATTATTTTTAAACATGAGACTTTTGTAAAGGGTGTCAGAAAAAAACTGTTTTATATGTTAGGTTTTCTGCACTTAGACCAATGTGGTACTTTTATCTAGGTAAAATAAGTCAAGTTAGCAGAACCAAGTTGTGGTTGTTGTGTTGTTTGTAATAATCTTGTTTTTTCTTGGGACACTGGGTACTATGTTGTGATAATGCATATCATTCCCATGCCTGTCTGAAAATTCATAGTGTTCATTACACATATATATGTAACTGCAGATCTTGATTTAATACTTGAACTGTTTGTCCAAAATTTGTTGTGTACATCAAGTAAATGTGGTGTTCATCAGTGGTTGTTTATATGTTGTGAACAATCAATGTCTTCTAGCACTAGATAAAATTTAAAGGGTGATGAAGTGGGAAGGGAAACCTACACACAGATGCCATTGTTTCAAGGATTGAATTGTTTTCTCCTGGGGTTTGTGGTAAATATCCATAATCACCCTGCATTCTAACAAGTGACCAGAGAATCAATAAAATCCCCTAGACAGCTTAACATAATATTCTCATAAATTAAAATCCACATCTTACAATTGCTACAGTCTTCTCCAAGTTGATATTGAGCCCAAAGGTGACACAGGCATCAGAGAAAGCTGAAACAGTGTGTTGCATGTCTGCCTCTGAGTTGGCACAAAGGGCGCAATCGTCAGCAAACAGGAGCTCACTGACGGTGTCGCTGATAGTTTTGGTTTTAGCTTTTAGCCTTCTTAAATTGATCATTATTTTTCCATTTGATGTCTATTCCAATATACATTTTTTTGGAAAGCTTTGGTCAGCATAGCTGAAAACATAAGGCTGAACAGTGCTGGTCCCAGGACACAGCCTTGCATCACTCCATTGGTGACAGGAAATGACTCAGATTATTCGCCATTTACATGTTCTCTTTCCTGCATACCATCATGAAATAGCCGCACTATTTGGACAACCTTTCGTGAACACGCCATATTTTGCCATAATCTCCCACAGTCCTTCTATACTGACTGTATCAAAAGCCTTTTTAAGATCAATAAAAGTGGAGGAAATTTTGGAGTTCTGTTTATAACATTTCTCTTGCAATTGTCTTGCAGCGACATCATGTCAACAGTTTCTCGTTCTTTTCTGAAGTCGCATTGACTCTCAGAAGAAGACCTTGGTCCAGGTGGGCTGAGAGGTGATTGAGAAGATTTCTGGCATGCATCTTTCCTGCAACTGAGAGCAAGGAGATGCCTCGTTGGTTGTCTCAGGATTGGCGGTTTCCTTTATGTTTATAAAGGTGGAGTGTGGACGACTTGAAATCTTGTGACATTGTCTCGTCCAACCATATGTTTGTAAAGACTTGGTGAAGCTGCTCTACTCATACCGGTTCACCTGCTTCGTAGATCTCTTCCGGGATTGAATCAGGACCAGGGGCCTTACCCTTGCAAAGTTGATGGGTAGCTTTGTTAATTTCCACTATGGCTGGTATGTCAGCAATAATATCGTTACTGGGGACTTGGGGAAGGCAGTTAATGGTTTCGTCTTTGATGGAAGAGGTTGCATTTAAGATGTTTCTAAAATTCTCTGCACAGCGTTGGAGGATTTGTTTCTTATCGGTGACCAATATACCCCCAATTGCACTTATGAAGGGAACTATGCATGGTGATGTAGGGCCGTAGACAGCTTTTAGTGAGGCATATAAGTTTTTCATATCATGTCTGTCAGCAAAGCCTTGCATCTCATCAGCTTTATTGCTCAGTCAGAAGTTCCGCATGCGCTAGAGTCTCTGCTTCATGCCTCTTCGGATGTTGTTGAAAGCATCTTCTTTTGATGTTGACTTCAGGTGGTTCAAATATGCCTGCGGAGAAGGTGTTTCTCAGCCAGCAGTTGGTTGATGACTTCGGAATTTTCATCGAACAGGTCTCTATGTTTTCGGATTGGGGGAAATGGGGGGGGGGGGGGGGTCGAGGGGGCTGGATCCATGATTTATACAGCAATGTTGTAGATTGTGTCCTTTAGTGCTATTTGCTTTGTTTCAGTGTCTGTTTAACGGCGGCACTGGACTTGAGGAGTGCACCAACATAGTCTCTTCCTATTTAGGCTAATGACAATTAGTTGGTTATTTTTTTTCACTTTTCCCCTTGAGGACTTTGTGGTGGTGTGATGAGAATGCTTATTTTTGGGAAAATCAACCGATGGTCTGTGCAACATTCGGCACAACACATGGATTTGTCTGTCACTCCTCCTGACGATGACATAGTCAATGAGGTGCCAGTGTCTCGAGCGAGGTTGCATCCACGATGCCCTGTTTCTCGTGGAAAGACGGACAACTGTGTTGGCAATCAGGAGATCGTGTTTGGCACAGGTCTGTAGGAGGAGGAGCCCATTGCTGTTACAATTTCCGACTTCGTGCTTTCCAATAATGCCACTCCGGGAGGCGGTGTCCATACATACTCTGGCATTGAAGTCCCTAAGGAGTATAAGACTGTCTCCTCTGGGAACAGATGTTAAGACATTGTGCAGGTGCTTATATAACGTGCTCTTGAATTCACCTTCATTGGTCATAGGTGGTGCGTAGACGCTCAGGATGGTTGCATGCTTCCCTCCGTTTAGCAGGGGTAACTTAATGGTCATACACCTGTTGTTTATTTCCTTAGAAATTCAAGCTAGTTTGCCAAAGAAGATTGCCACTTAATGGCAAATCCCACAGCGGACTGGCGTATATTTTCACTTTTCCTTCCACTCCAGAAGTTTATACTTCATAGATTTGGCCTTCGCCTGCAAGTCGTTTCGCTCAAGGCTGCAATGCCGATGTTTTACCTGCGCAACTCTCTCATAATCAGTGCTGTTCGTCCCTCTTGGCCCGACACGCCTTCTCTGTCTAGTAGGATGCGCACATTCCAAGATCCGAAGGTTAAGGGAATACGGTTTACTGTTTTGCTTTACCTGTTTTTAATTTGGTTATATGTCGCCACAGCTGATTATGTAATAATGGAGCACCTGTTTCTAGCCCTTTCCTCACGTTATAGAGATGCGAAATGCTTTCCTATAGAGGCCTGCTCAGTCGCTCAGGTGGCTGCCGAATCCCACTGCTTCTCCGCTCAGTAGAAGACGACCATATGACCTGAGAGTAGTAGGGGTCCCCTACTACTCCTGAGTCGCCTGTGTGAAGGTCTCCGACTACGATTGCCAGCACACCCACGCATGGAGCTTGGCAGCTCGCCCATCGCCACAGGGCTTGAAAGTGATATATGAAGTTGTGGAAGAATGCCTTGTGCGATTAATTCATTTAAAGTGAGTAAGCGCTGGGCAGTTCTTCTACAACCATATCTCTCTCTCCTTAGTTCATCTGAATCCAGTGGCAAGACAAATCAAGACAATTGGAGACGAATACAGATGCAGTGGATGACCAGGGCGTTTTACGTGCATTGCCGTGCTCATTACGTTCCACACCGCTTTGCAGATAAACGCCATCTTGCCTGTTGAATCATCAATGGTTTCTGCCTCGCAGTCTACCGAGTGCTGTCTTCACATGCTGGGTTGGCATACCCTAGTTCACCGATTGGTTTGACGCCGAATCAGTTACCCTCGCCTGGTTTTGCCGGCCTGACACAGCTGTTGTCCGGGGCGTCGCATACTGATAACTACTAGCAGCCACGTGCGTAAGCTGGATGTCAGGCTTGGACCAGTGGGGAATGGACCATGAAAAGAACCGGACATACTTATATGCATATTTACATACATTTTCAAAACTATGTATATCTAACAACCATCTTGGGAATTGGCAAGCGTCCATCATCTCCACACCACGATAACGTTTGCTCCATTCTACACTGAACTCATCTACAACCACTGAGAGAAGTCAAATGGTGAGTGATGTGGAAATGTCCATGTGATCATATGCACCATTTGTGGACGAACATTTACGCGCAAACTGGTCTGTCCAATCACATTCGCTACCGCCATGTGTTGTAGTAATTATTACTCTTTGAAGCACCATGACAAACTGTCAAGACGGCAAAAT
>JACEFZ010024660.1:195000-227500 GCA_014155875.1 Cepaea nemoralis | reverse complement strand
ACTATATACACCTTTCAAGCTGAAATATACACATGTTGGCACAGCAATGTCAATTGTCTAGTACGGTAATTTTAAACTGACTGTGACAACATCGGCCTGGTTCTCGGTGGTTGCCGATATATTTTAATTGGGGTTCGTGATTACCTTCTGTCTTCCCTTTTACTAGATCGTCCCCAGGACGGTTCACGGATGACACTACCCATATGAAGACTGTGGCTACATGAAGACACCTAACTGACTACAAGAGAACAACCTTACAAAAGGCGAATCTAGAATCTTTAATGGAGATTCCGACTCGAACACATAGACGAACACCTACAGACGGACAGACAGCAATGAACAGTCAATTGGGTGAGAATAGTGTACTTGATATTCTCATCATCCCACACGAGGGATGTCAATGTAGTATCGAGTGTCAGTGTGTAGACCCAGGTGGTAAGACACATTCACCTGATCCTGTATGATGCCTCCTGGAGCCTCGGAACTTGACCAAGTAAAGTTCAGCAGCCACTAGCCACTTGATTTTTAGCACCATAGAAAGTCACAGCAAACCGCCGCAGGTTCACAGCACCCAGCAACGGACCAACGGCAAACATTCTCTCTGGAATCAGCCAAGCGCCAACAGCACACAGGCCACTGCAAACAGGCAGCCGCCCACAGGATACAGCACCGGATACAGCACACCGCAAAGGGCACTTGCCCACAGGAACAACAACCAGTAACAGTAAAGGGCACTCGCCCACAGCAACATTAAAGGGGTTCATGTAAGCAAGGACAGGCCAGGTGTACACATCCATCACACCCTTGCACAATACACACTACATCAATATACATCTACACTAACATCCTATTCATTGTGGTCAGTTCCTCCAGGTCAGGCCACAATAGTATTATGTCGGACTTTCCAGACATGTCTCACCGACTGGTTGAGTTACGACTCCTGGTAATCCTAACGTAGGTCAGTAGCTTTTGAGCCACAAGTCTCATACCTAATAGATAGTAGCTATGATGACAGGTTCCATTCATGAGGGTGGCAGAAATCCATACCTCCTATGGAGATCATCAAGTGTTATGGCCTGGATCATCTTTCTTAATCACAATCGGTCTCATCAGATAATTAAATAAGAATATCAGGATACCTCAGGTAAGTACACTATTACACCTCCAAGGTTAATGGAAGATACTCAAGCTACATTGATAACTAACCTGAAATACTGAATTAAAGACCAGGCAAACGACAGAAGAGTTTCATGTTCTTGTGTTTGTCGCTTCCCACATTTCTGCCTCGGATACTTGGATTTCTGTTGTGTGTGGGTGTATGAATATATAGACACTCATTCACATGAATAAATTCCTTTGGCTGCCTAGGAATTGTGTCGACTCAAACATCCCAAACAATCTGATTCCGATGAAAGTATAGAGACAATAGAAAGATAGACCCGCCTGACAAAGCATTCCCCTCTCATTAAAGGAACTGTAGAGTCACATAACACTGATGAAATATCCACACGATACATGAGTGGGTGTTTTCCCACCGCTATACTGGCCCACGGTTCAATCCCTAGTAGGTGTGAAGATATCTTTCCCCCTTCTGACTAAGCCCAGTTAAATAACAACAGGCCTATGGGGCGATAATCACTTCCCAGCTTAAAGCCTCCTACATAGTTGGGTTTCACTATAAAGAGAAACGCATGTGGTTCTCGCTCGTCACATGAGTGCTTGACAAGTAATGGTTTCAACCACGCCACTCGATGATGATTTAAACATACTAATGTCAACATATTCATTAAGGGAATCAAATTAAAGCTCTGTTCAAGAGAAAGCTATCTGTCCAAACAATAATTCCCTAAGATAGCCCACTGTCGAGATAGGGCGTGGAATGTATTGCTAATTTGCTTCAACCAGACTGATCCACTAAGCTGGCTTGCACAATACATTCCGTCTTGTCTGCTCAACACTGGCCTTAGCTTAATCTGGGTCATAGTACACACACAGGCTTGCTAAACAGCTAGCATGCCTGGTCGAAACTTAACTTACAGCTAATGGTCAACGTGTACATCTTGGTCAGAACACAGGCCTCACGGCGCAAGGGTTGGCGAGGTCAAGAATTGATCCATAACTGAAATACAAAGTTTAGTTAAGCGACGCCATGTATAAAAGTTGTGTTACCTTTAAAATTTAGGAACAACTATACAACAGACAGCGACTCGGTAGGTTCATCAAGCCCTGGGCTGTAGGTCCCCTCTGGAGCCCCAAAAGGTACATCATGATACAGCTGGTCAAAGGCCCGGCCTCTCGTCTCAAGGACAACAATGTCACCACTGTAGATCAATCTCTGATTCCATAAGAGTTGCATAGATTACAGCTGGCGGACACGGTCGTGAAAGGATGGCTTCAACAACCTCTGTAGAGCATTCTCCGGCTCCCCGTGATGCCAGTTATACAGCTGGCTATAGAAGCGGCCTCCTTTATTGATGACTGGCTACTGAATAACCTCTTCGTATCCAGTCCGGAAGAACACACTCACGGAACCTGCCGAAGATCTCCGAGCATTACCTCACGAAAGTGAAGGCAACTCACAATTCTCCGAGATTATCAGAACATTCAAAGAGTTGCGTTATGTTTCTCGGGTCCCGTGGAGTTCATGACAATCCAGATACATAACATCTCAAGGACCAAGAAGACGGTTCTAACTCTTTTTAGTCGGAAATTCCCCCTCACCCGCCTTAAATGTGGCCTAGCCACCAAGACGGGGTGGGAAAGAGTGGGTACTGTGTTGTTCCGTCTGAGACCCAATTGCGTTTCGCGCCACTGACTGTCATGTATTTCTGTTTGCACAAAACTGGTCTATGTAGATTAATAAGGATGGCTTCTGTAAAATTTAACAATCGACAATTTGTGTATTACACATCACTCTAACCATAACCACATGTTTACAAATTTAATGTTTACCACGGTTTACAAATTGTGCCGTGCAATCGACGACGCAGGAAGTTTGTGGCGTCGGCCTTCCCAGGCTCCCATCGCCTGTGTGTTGTATCTTGTCAATCCAATTGGGTATGTGTTCACCCACACTATTGTTTAACTGTCGCAATGTTCTACCGATTTTGGTAGACTTTTCTGACAGAGTTACACATTCTTTTACTGCTGGAGTGGGAATAGGTGTTCCCACTCCTAGGCGTAAAACTTAATGAAAGGTTATTAAGTTATCAGCACATATGTCACAACTACCTTACATACGCATATGAAACTTAAATACAATGTTTAGCAATTTGTCAGTTCACCTTCTTCTTCTTCTTTCATTCGCCTGAAATATGTTTATAACTGCAAAGTTGTCTCTTGTATGAATCTAACAGTCTTTTTTAGTTCACTCAGCGGTCCAAAGAGTTTATCTTCCACTGTTGTCTCTCTAGGCCAGAAGGTACGCCTGGATATGTTGTAGTTTGAGTAATCCTGGAGTATGTGCTCTGCTGTCTGCGACGTCAAACCACATGTGCACATGGCTGAGTCACCAATCTTGAATTTTGTATACATGTGGTTGCGTAATCTATTGTATCCTGTTCTGAGGCGCAGAAGAATGACCTGTTCTGATCTGCCCATAACGTGGTAGTCGTCTTGAGTAAGGTTTGGTGGCCTTCTGACTGATTTGATCATTCTTTTCTTTTGGTGGTATGTAATGGGCACATCAGGTTGTTCTTCTTTTGCTCCTTCCTTAGCCAATCGATCAGCTTTGTCGTTTCAGGGGACTCCACAGTGGGATGGTATGCACTGTATGGTGACCTTACGCTGACTGCTAAGTTCAGAAAGTAGTGTCCTTAGAAATGGCAATTTCCCAGACAGGAGCGCCCCTATAACGGATTTTGCATCTGTCAATATCACCACAGGTTGTGTACCATTGCTGGTATTTTGTAATTTCTCTGTTGCTATCTTGATTGCCTCAATTTCAGCATCATATTTATGGCAGTACTTTCCTGTTGGAACTCTGGCCGTGTCTCTTAGTATTATTTGGGTATTTTATGTACACTCCCGTTTCTCCATTTCGAACAGCATTTTGTGCTGACCCATCTGTGTAGACTCGGATCCAGAGGTCCTGTGGGTATTCATCATCAAGGAAGCTGAGAGTGGCTGTTCTGCGCTGTACACTGTTCTGTTCTTCCTTGTCAAATATTCCTCTCATTTTTGTTTGGATTTGTAAAGATAGTCTATGTTCATCTTTCCACGGGGTTAGCTGTGGAATAGTTGTCAAGGGGATACCAACTATGAGAAGATCGTTGGTTTCTCGCAGCAGAGTTGTTTGGCCTTTGTGGATGAAACTACTTCTTTTCAACCGCCCCATAGCTAAGTTTTCAAATCGGTTCTTCATACGGTGGCCTGGCCTGAGGAACTTTTCTGCTTGTATTAGTGTTTTTGTATCTCTGCGTTCTCTTAGAGCTTGTGTCCTCCCCATTTTCTCCATTGCTACTATATGGGTTGATCTCATCCCTCCTGTGATGACTCTAAGAGCTTGATTTTGCACCTTGTCCAGCTCCCGTAATGTGGTTTTTGATGCTGAACACCACGCAGTTGACCCGTATTCCAAGTGTGATCGTATGCTCTGTTTACTAAGTATTTTCCCACTGGCTCTCCAGGTGGTTCCACTTAGCTTTCTCAGGATGGCTATTTTCCTTTCCTTCTGGCTTATGCTACTGCTGTTTTGGTGTGTTTTTTCCATGTCAGCCTGTCGTCGAATGTTACACCAAAGTATGTTATTTCTTTATCTTCTCTCAGGGGTGTTCCATTTATCTTGATGACCCCTGCCTTTTATTTCGGAGAAAGGGTAAATAGAGTGGTGCTGCACTTGTCAGTGTTTATGCTGACACACCATCTATCCGCCCATGCAACAAATGTATCTAAAGCTCTCTGTATCAATATGGTGGCCACTGATGCATGTCAGTGATATTCAATCAAAATAAAGCATTGAGGCATTGGACTAAATTTAAGCACTCATGTTTTTCTACTGAGAATACTTGAGAGCGGAATCCTGTGATACATAAAATAGTTCCCCCAAGAGGTAACTAGTACACATGGACGATCAAAGAAACGAGCGGCTTAGATATAAGCATTGTTTTATAGAGTTACTGGAAACTGGGAACTCTGGGTAACATGATACGATGTCTGTTACACCATCTACGGGCTGACTAAACTGATGATGACGATGTTTGTGTGCTCGCTTTGAACTCAAGCATAGTCCATAATACTACTTCTAGTAGTTCATACATTCATTCAGTAGCATGTCATTTGCAGAACCTCGCTCGCATAATAACCTTCCGGAAAACCTCTCGATCATAAGCAAGATGTGCCGCGTCCGATACACCCATCTGGAGATCATCCAGCACCCATCTTCTCTTTGGCCTTCCTCTTCCTCTCTTCCCAGGAATATACCCCTCCATTATTGTTCTCTCCAAACGTTTGTGATATTTCAAGTGACCAAAATATTTCAATTTTCTTTGATTTATCGTCTTTAATAGTCAGCCTTCTTCAACATTCAGCTCCTGAAGTATGGATGCATTTGTTCTTTTCTTTACCCAAGAATTCTTAGAACTCGTCAATAACATTTATATTCAAAGGCAGTATTGCGCTGTTCAACTTGTTTAGTAAGAGTCCAGGTCTAACAGCCGTATGTTGCAGTGGTGTCGTGAAATGCCGCCTTAACATCCCAGAATATTTTTCTCGGTCTCCAAATTTGAGAGGCCAAATTGAGAAAGAATGAATTAATCACGCTACTCCAAGGCTATCTAGTCGTGAGGTAAGATTATTCACAAAAAGCCTCTAGCCATGACGTAAGCTTGCAGATGACAAGTAAAATGGGATACTTGAGATGGACACAACTAGATAATTTAAATTAGTCTACACCTTGGAAAACTGCTGACCCAGACGGGCTATGACACCACACAGACACATTGACACCTTCTCGGTGAAAACAGACCTTGTAAAACCGGTCAGCTGTGAAGTGTCAAGACTGGCCACACAAAGTAAATGTTGGCTATTGAAACTGAAGCAGGAATACTAGAGGTGCAAGGTGTGAAATCACTGATAAGACTCAGGGGGCTAATAATGGTCAGACCCAGAGATGTGAAGGCTAGTGTGCATGCAGAAAGAATTTTTATGACTGGACAGACTTGGAGTTAATTGCAATTAACGTCAGGGGGAGATAAGAAGAATTTATGAATGGAATTCCTGGGATATAAGTGTCTACTGCTAGGCTAGGTATAAAAACCCACGATAGACCTTTTCCCTTTAGATTAAGTCTGACTTCAGAACAGGTAGGCAGCCAGCTCAATGTCTGTAGTCATATGCATGATTATTATGTTAGATTTCACTACAAAAGTTATTTCTTAGTTACTGATTTTCAGTCTATATCTGATCTAGGTTATTGCAAGAACTATCATTGTCATAGGTTACTTGAGTGTTCTTTCTAAGTTCTGTGTTCAATATCATATTGCTTTAAAGTGTTATTCTTCTGAGAAATAGAGCCTTATGTGAGACAGATCTTGTCTGGGTATACTTTTAGGTGTCTTGGTAGATGCTTGTCATTTCTTTGTACACTATCCTAGTTGCTTTTTGGTGTGTGCATTTGTTGTACAGAATATAGTCAACTGACTATTTAATTCTTACAACAGCAGTAACTAAGTGGTGATTAAACCGGGCAGATCAGCAAATATGGCTGGTCTGTGTGGTCACTTCAATTAGACTTGTTGTATATCTCATTTTGTAGCTATACAATATTAGTACTCATTATAATGCCTGATGCTATTATGTTGAGTATCATTATATGTCTATCTTGAAGTAATATAATGTTTACGGATATGTTGGATGTATGTATGTGTAATTTCATATGAATATACGATGCTAGGACTATGCTTCGTACATATTCTTTTTGTGTATATACGTCTCATTTCGTATACATACAAACTAACTAGTGCATTATGCTATGATGTTAAAGTATCATAATATGTCTAGTTTAATCAATATGTTTATGTGTATTGGATGTTTGATATATTGATTTGTCATATGCAAACCTACCAATATGAAGTGTTATGCTATTGTCTGCGCATTGGCACATTGGCCAACGATTGTGTTGGAAGCAGAGGTGTAATGGTACAGACATTACCCACAATTGGTATAGGGTATATGGTGCTAAACTTTCTCAGTGTATTGTGGGCGTGCGTTCACGGTAATGCATGGGAACCTGGCACAGCTACTGGTCACGGCTTGTAAGCCCGGATGACCCGGCATTATTATAATACCATTAACGACCCTGTGAGCTGCTAGACTAACTTTGGACGGAGCGGCTGTACGACACAGAATGTCTGTTTTAGCGACGGACATGGGGCGGCAGAAATGTAATCATTACAGGCGTGTGAGACAATTGAAAAGCCCGTCCCAGACTAAAGACAGTAGGGAGAAGGAGGATGGTGAACGCAGTAGAGCTGGAAGATAAACTTGGCCAGACTGGTCATTGTATATGTTTGTGTTATGATATGTTTTAATTAGGATTGCGCTGATGTAGAACTAGATATAACACATTCTTGACTTCTTTCAAGCTCTCACAAGGAGCACCTATGTTGTAGATCTCAAGAACGAGTGACGACTAGGAGTGTCAGGACTGACAGGATCGTCAGAATACCGGCAAGCTGTTTCTTTTTTGGTTTCCACTGGAGA
Organism: Cepaea nemoralis; assembly: GCA_014155875.1. NCBI lineage: Eukaryota > Metazoa > Mollusca > Gastropoda > Stylommatophora > Helicidae > Cepaea > Cepaea nemoralis. Next base: position 219,799 of record JACEFZ010024660.1, on the reverse strand, counting down.
GTTGCTGATCTCTCACTGATCCAGACAGGATTCAGAGTTACGTATTGTATATTAATCATTTCACCTTCATGATTACTGTAGTACAGAAACTCATACGCATCCATCATCGTCTGGAAAAACCTTACATGTGTAATATGAGTAGTAAATAAATGTTGTAGTCTTGTAACTCATAGTTCTCTCGTTATATTTTAATTCCAATTGTGCATACGTGTTGTTGTGTACATTGGTGGGGGTTCACTTAGACACCAAGGAAGGGAGCAGTCAGGGAGAAAAACCTGTACTGAGATAGTCGTCTATACTCATATATTTAGACTTAAACATCTATCTTAGCTAACCTTCTCTTTCCCATTCCTTGGCGAATATTCAGCACAGTTCATTTCATTTTGTAACGAGCCACTTGGAGCTGTACGTTGGATATTCAGGGCTTAATCTGTAGTTCAGCCATATAGATTTTGTCCCTAGTCAGTTTCTGACTATTTGGGGTTGCTCGCCAGTGAATAATACTTTCATCTAGCCGGTGGGGCACAAAGATGCATGCTCTTAAAAATCTAATTTTTGTAGTTCTAAGTTCTGCTTCGTCTAAATGTTAATCACGATTTGTTTATGCGTCACTTGTTAGTTATGATAGCAGACCAGGTACCATTGTTGCAGGCTGCCGATGGGATGGACAATGTTATGATGTGGGAGCCTTTGTGGAAAGCAACTGTACAAACTACACGTGCACACAGTTCGACAGAAACGGTCTAGATGACGCTGAGATGCGAGCAACGAAAATTGGTAGGTTCAATATATTTCTTGTTTCCATGCATCCCCTCTGAGCACTGGGCTGGAGACTGTGACAATGGCATACCTTTTTATTCTTCTTCGTTCCGCTTTCGAGGAAAGTAAGTTACACTTCGTTATGTCCCTCAAAGGACAGTGTGTCCAACCTCGACATGCGTTTGTGTAAGGTCTGCTTCTATTAGATAGATCCAACCAAGACAAGGGGCCCTGTCTACTCGTGCGTTGGTTTCCTTTCCTATCAATTCTCCCAGGGCCTTAAGGCCTTCACAATCTCTAACAGTTCTGAGATATATACTGTAAGCAATTTCCATTTACAGCCTCCATGCCTAGGTGCTCATGTATGGATGTTGTCATCAGGATAATGTCATCGACAATGATCCCTTGAAACAATCCTCCTGTACACAATAATCTAGCAGATCCCCAGACGAAAGGATCAAGACATACTCACAGCGGCAGCTGGTATAACATGTTTTCCCAGACAGAGAGTACATCCAGTATGCTTCCAGGCTTAGATACTTGTAGTCTCATCATACATTCGTTATTATACGAGCCATTGGGCTCCGAGTACTCTATGGATGGCTGCCAACGACATCGGTGTTCACGAGATTCAGAGAGCAATGTGACAAGCGTGTTTACAGAACGATGCCAGTCAGTCTCTGTTTTTATATTATAACATTCACCATCATCATCGCTTGATTAACTAACTAGCATAGGCGATCATGTTTCTTAAAATTTATAATCTCCAGCAAACCGCAAGTTAGTAAGTTAGTAAGTAAGTTAGTTAGTTAGTTAGTTAGTCGACAGATCATCCTCATTGCAAATCGAACCATTCAGTCCATAAGTGCTCGGATCCCCGCCTCAGCAAATCCCGCAGCGTGTAGCGGCTAACGACACCAGTTCTGTGTTGGTTTATCAATCTTCCATGGCTTCCTGAGTAAGTGTTCTTGTTTGGCCACACATCTTTTAATTTGCTGTTCTCGCAGTCTGACCATGGTTGTAGATTCACAGTCATCACTTGGTTCTCACAAAAGTCGTACTTCTTGAAGAGCATTCAGAATGTCAGCCTGGTCCATAGCGCGGTCGCCCTCCACAGTAGCCTTACCTGCGAGCTTGTCGCGCCTCTCATTTCCTTGTACTCCTGCATGCCCTGGCACGAAGATGAAGCAAACCGTATTATTTCATTCACTTATAGTATTCATTCCATTAAGAAGTGATATTATACAGCTTCTCTCTTTACTTGTCTTTGTTTATCTTTCGCTTAAAATCGCTCTACTGCTACATTATGTTCTAATTATTCTCCATTCATAATGTGATCACAGATCTTGACTAGCTAAAGCTGTTCGACATTTATATTCTCTCCTTGCGCTATACTACATTTAAGTTCGTTTCATTAGCTATTCTAAAGCACTACTTTTTTTTCATTAGCTGTTGTAAACAAAACTGCTTTCTTTAGCTTATCTACATAACACTTTTTCATTAGTTATTTTACACTACACCTCTTTCTTTAGCTAATTCTACAATTAACTTCTTTCTTCAGCGGTTGTACATTTACTTCTTTCTTTAGCAGATTTGCATGTAACTTCGTTTTGAAGTAATTCTACTTTTAAAAGGTGTCTGTCATTATTCTACATTTCATGTCATTCCTTTAGTAGTTCTACATTTGACTTCTTTATTTAGTTTTTATTAATTAACTCCTTTCTGGAGTATTTCTACATTTAGCTTCTTTGTTCAGTTATTCTACATTTAACTTCTTTATTCAGGCAGTTTACATTCAGCTTTTTTTTGAGGTTGTCCTACATGCAACTGAATTCTTGGGCTTCTCTTATTTAACTTATGTCCTTGTATATTCTGTATTTACATTTTTAACAGTACTATTCTACATCCATTTAACTTCTTTTAAACCACGTCTCGGTAGCTTTCTTTCTTTCGTTTTTTTTAAGTAAGCGATGGCGATCCTGACTCTCAGCCATAAGCATATAGAAAGGTTAGAAAGGATACAGAACGAAGCTATGCTTGTTATTCTTCGATGTACAAGAGGTACACCATGCAGGGCGATGCGCTACCTTCTTGATTTTCCAACAATGGGAGACAGAATACAAATATGCAAGCACGTGCCTACCTCAGAGTCAACGCAAACACACAACATCCACTGCAAGAGAAATTAAGAAGGCAGAGGGCAGCTGGTTATAACGAGGAAAGCCATGGATGGGTCAAGCCGAAGACATTCTTCAGCATGTGTGTTCACTTGAGGACTTAGGAGCTGGCGAGGAGTCGGTACAAGTGCCAAGAGAGTTATGTACGTCCTTTTCATGTTTGCATCCAACTAGACAGGAATTGCAGACAGGAAAACCCACCTGCTGTGGAGGCGGAAGTACAGGCTCTGATCTTCGAGGTAGAGGGATGATGCTGTCATTTACACGGATGGGATGGGTCGTTCGACGAGAGAGAAGTTCGTGGACTTTTACAGGCTCAGGCCGGAGGGAGAATTGTGAGGGAAGAGTCAGGTGCTTTTGCTTTGGCCACAAGTAACCTGACTATGGAAGTCATTGCAGTAAGTAAAGCAATAACATGGCTCGCGACACAGGCATGTGTCCTTAGTGACTCAATGAGTATGCTCAGGGAGATATATATGGAGTGGGTTTGAGCAGAGTGGTTGCTGTCTCTGGAGCTGTCTCGGCTGGCAGAGATTAGTTTCATTTCCGTGTCAGGGCATGCAGATGTCCAAGGAAATGAGTAGACTGGTAGGCATGCAGGTAAGATTACTGTGGAAGGCGGACGAGTCATGGACCAGGCTGATATGCTGAATGCTCTATGGGACGTATGTCGTTTTCGAGAACCAAGTGATGACTGTAAATCTACAACCATGGTCAGACTGCGAGAACAGCAAGTTAAAAGAGGTGTGGCCAATCAAGAACACTACGAGGAAGCCAAAGTGAGTAGTGAGCCGCTAATCGCTGCGGGATTCGCTGAGGAGGGGATCCAAGCACTTAGGGACTGCATGGTTCGATATGCAATGTGGATGATCTATCGACTAACTAACTAAGCTTTTATCATTCCGCACTTGTCGTATAATTCCAAGATTCTTTCCGTACATCAGCCCTGGCTCAATACATCTTTTAAGAATACTTTTCCACGCCTCTGTTGATTTAGATATGTTCCAGAAAATGTTCTTCATCTTGTGAACTGTGCTATTGGCTGGGCTATTCTACATTTAACTTCCGTAATACTTCTTTCAACTGCTGTGATTAAAGTACACACACAAACACATAAATAGATGACTTGTGTATGCACCATACATTAATGTAGTTGGTACCTTATAGTGATTATGATGGCTAACTTACAAACTGAGCTGACCCAGCTGTATGTCTGACATCTAGATTGCCAGGTTGGGGACAGATGCCAGCCCGTGGGCTCCGTGTACTATATGAATGGCTGCGAGCGCCATGTCTGTACCAACCAATCAGACGGCTCTGTGGGTCACGTGTTACAGGAAGATAGTAAGTCAGTGTGTATTTGTATACTACAGCATCCAAAACACTGTCACGATCATCATCATCATCATCATCATCATCATCATCATCATCATCATCATCATCATCATCATCATCATCATCATCATCATCATCATCATCATCATCTTCATCATCACATGATGATTTGCCATGACAATTATGCTTCTACAAAATTATCAATCTCCAAATAATATATCAGGTCATCTGTTTGTATTTTTGATACCATAATTTATGAATGTTACTAATATTCTCACCTTGCATACCTTTGTATTATTCGCCACACGTTTTCCTTTTTTTACATCATGTTCCAGTTTTTGTATTCTCATAATGATGCCAAGATGTTGACTACCTCAGTTTCATATGCATACTAAGTCGTCTTTGGGTCTTAGCCTCTTTCACATTAAGAGACAGAAAGCAGGACGGCAAAGATGCGGGAAAACACGCCAAAAGAAACTGAAACAGCGGAGAAACAGCCCATAAGTGATTCCTGGGACACCGGCCTTCAGCATAACCCAAATTGAGAGGCGGCAAGTCACACTGACAGCACTTAACAAAGCAGTGTGCATACACCTGATAGAAAACGCACTGGGCAGCAGGGCATTTGCCAACCTAAGCAAACATCACATCGGTTTAATAGTAATTAAGCCGAACGGTATCCAACAAATAAGACAGATCATGGATGAAGTGAAAATAGAACACAAGCCAATAACAATGAGCCTACCATCAATGTCAAAATCAGAGTCAACCTGGCTAGAGCAACAACCACACTTGTAATCACTGGAATCAAGCCCACAACCGACATAATAAAAGGCACACAAGATATTAGAACAGACAACATCAACATGGATATTACTCACGTCGAGAGAATATTTGCAAAACGCGGCGACCCAACCGCAGTGGTTATCGTGAAATATAACGGCGAATTAGTGTCAGATAAATTTGACTGTAGAGGAAGACGTAAGTACTTCGAGTACTTCAAGTCCTACAAGAAACAAATGAAGATCGTAAACTGATTAGAGACATTAGATGTAGACAGTCACAATTTTTTGGGTATGTTATGAGAAGAAATGAATTGGAGAACATGGTGACAACTGGCAAGATCGAAGGGAGGAGGCCAAGGGGAAGTCCGAGAAGTAAATACCTGGATGGCTTGGCAGCGTGGCATGGCCGAGACAGGAACACGGAGCTGATCCACGACTCTGGTGATCGAGTGATATGGCAAAACAATACCGTTCACGCTTATCGGCATGGCACATGATGGATGACAGAAACTGGGAACATACTCTGGGGATTGCAAAGAGGAGGCACTGTTATGCAAGTATTGCAGCTACAACCACCATTATAGAGAGTGTAGAGAAGTTGAAAGGAGACAGAAACGAAATCCGGCGCGACAATGCGCTAATTACCAATACAACAACAGCGGCAGATACAAAGGTTGTCCTAAAAAAACAACAGAAATATCATGGAGAGAGTCAGTTCTAACACAAATGCCGGCGAGAATAGCGAGGTGGAGGCAGGGAAACATAGGGAACGGGCCAGACTCGCGCTCAGAAATGAAGACCGAAAACTCGAGCATGAATATTAAAATAGCCACCAAAGATGAAGGAAAGTACAGGACACAAGATAGAGCGAAAGTGACAAGAAGTACACCAGAACTTAAGAGGGCTACAGAGCGAAAGAAAGAAGCAGAGAGAAGCTTGCTGATGTCAAAGACACAACAGAACTTAACTGGACTACAGAGCGAAAGAAAGAAAGTCTTTATTTTCGAAGGGTTAAGAATATAGGGAGTCTATGTGGCGAAGTGGTCAAGCCGTTTGACTCCTGTTCCGAAGGTTGTGGGTTCGATTCCGGGCCGCGTCCTTTGGTTTATGAGTTAAATGTTTCGGAGACTCCTGTGGGCCGTCGCGAAAAGCTACGGAGTTCGTGCTTTGTGCGACGCTTTCCGTGCTGCGGAAAGAGACCGAGCCATATGGGACAAACCCGGTGCAATGAAGTCGACCCTGTCGACTTTTAAGCGACTTTTAAGGTTTAAGAATTGAGCACGCAGGCCCTTCTGGCATTCTGCCCTTCCTCTCTATTTTTTCTCATACATTTTTTCATTCAACATCACTTAAGAAGCAAATTTTGACAACAAAAGAACAATAGCATAAAAACGCATGAAAAATAATCAATAACAAATGACCCACTGAGGCAATGTTTATCATGGACATTATAAATACCTAAGGAAGTTGTAACGTGTCATACATATGGGAATGTTTTTTGGCTACTTGTCGTTTGAGATAATTTACCATTATTATTGTCTTTTTTTGTTTTTGTTTATGGGGGAATGTAGTCTGTACTGAGGTAGTGTTCCAACAGGTTGCGAATGTATATATAGTGATTGGTAGTGTATTTGATTTCTTGTTATATAAGTCTATCCTAGGTTTAGGGACATGAAGTATATTTAGTCGTTCGCTATGTCTTGCGTTATATTTAAACAATGGCCAAATGTAGCTTGGAGCATTTTGAAATAGGATTTTGTGAATTAGATTGGCCTTATTAAAAAGTAGGCGTTTGTGGCGTGGCAGTAACCGAAGACGTTTATGTAGGTTATAATTGTCGGTAAGCTTTTCACCATTAATTAAACGCACTGCCTTTTCTGGAGTGAATATAGGCGTTTTGTTATTGATTTGGAGCATCCTTCCAAAATTCAGGAGCAATAATCAATGTATGTTTGTATATGGGAAGTATAGAATATGTTTCTTGTGTTTTCGTCTAGGAAATTTTTGATTTTGGCAAGTTGGTATACTTTTTTGGCTATTTGTTTAACGAGAGCATGAACACATAGTTAAAGGTTAGATTTTTAGCTATGATAAGACCCAGTGTCTTGTGCTCGGTTACACTTTCTTTAGGCATGCTACCAATGTGCAGCTGTAGAGTTCTTTATGAGTTTAGCGTGTGAAGTCTTTGCCTGGTTCCTATTAACATACACTTTGTTTTAGAAATATTAATTTGCATTCGGTCTGCATGACTCCAATTAACTACACTATTTATTTCCCGTTGCAAGGATAATTCTAGCACATTACGATCAATAGCGTTGTATATACTGTGCAGTAGTCTGCGAATAGATCATAGGACGATGACAGATATAAGGGAAGATCATTTATATAAATGGCAAATAACAGAGGGCCAAGAATAGACCCCTGAGGTACTCCAATATTAATGGTAATGGCTTGAGATAAAGATTTATTGTGTGATACTACTTGTTTTCTGTCTAATAAAAATGATTCTATTAACGTCATTATATTTACGCTTACTTTTATTGTTTCTAGTTTTTAATTAGAATAGTATGTTCTATCATATCGAATGCTTTTCTAAAGTCTATAAACACCGCTCCCCATAGAGTATTGTTGTTAATATTTTGATGCCAGTTTTCTATCATATTTGTTAGACAAGAATATTTTGGCCGAAATCCTGACTGACTGTCAACTATTAGTTTGTGGCAAACTAAGTGCTCTAGTTTTGTTTTGTGGATGTGCTTATCTAGCGGTTTGTGTAGTGAGGATAATATGGAAATTGGCCTATAATTACTCATGAGACGATCGTCTAGAGAACCAGCTTTTAAATGAGGATTATACTTTAGCGATTTTAAAGGCTGATGGGAAGCAAGAAAACCCAAAAGCAAACCCAAAGACCACACCACTTCTGCAGAAGATTGCACAAGGAGTGAAGGCCGACATCAATCTACCACAGGGCATCACAACAGAAGCGACTCGACACAGCATGATGAAACGATGGGTCAATAAACGAGTCAAGACCCATCTCACCAACGACCAGATCAGGGAGATGCTGACAAGGGAGACCAAGAAACTCAAGATCACCAGCGCTGAGAGGATCATCGGCAAGAATAACGTTCCCTCCACAGTTGTCATCGTAACATCGGAGGACCGAGTTATCCCTCAGTTCGTCAGATGGGATAACTCCCCCGATGTGTCTCCACCTTGACGTGGTGGGGGAGCTTGCGTGTCCCATCGACCCCATTTGCTTGCCGATGGATGAAAAACTACATATCGGACAGCTTATGGGATAGGGACCAGACTAAGAGAGACACAACCTTCTGCTCTGCAGGTTAGACTGAGGATAGCAGTCAAAAATTTAAATCAGGTGCACGAAGGCAGAAGTTCTTGGTCCGGACAAAACTCTTAAGGCTCCCTGTCGAGGGCTGTGGCTGAACGCCCCTAAGCCACAAACCCTCGGATCTGAGAGCCGGGCCAATACCCTCCTACCGAAAAATAGAGGCGTGATACTGAGCAAGCTACATGCTCAGGTCTGATACATGTTCGAAGGCTCTCAGCTGGGGGATATGAGAGATTCCCGGATGAGAGGGCCAGGCCGTTTCTCGTTCACTGCTGCACGAAGGTAAGGTGCTGAGCCGGCAGCACATGTAGCCTACCTCGTGAGCGAGTACAAAAAGTCAGAAAAGTGCCCCAGTCGAAGGAAATGGTTACGAAAACTGTCTGTATCTAACTCATAGAAAGTGTAGACAAAAGTGGAAGAACGTCTCAATGACGCGAAATGGAACGCACGGCGAGCGAACCTATTGCGTGGTCTGAAGTCAAAAATAAAAGCTTACCGAGTGGATGTCGCTCGCAGTCTGACCGCTCCTGGTGTGTGCTTGAGCGATCAGTGGCAAGCGAGATTCCCAACACATGGAAGTGAGGAACTAAAGCAGCCATGAGCAGGACGTGGCAACTCCTCGGGTGAGCCCAGTCTCAGAGCAATATTTGCCGGCTCTGCAATTATGGAAGCCTCCTTGGATAGCGAGGGAATGCCCATGGTCTGCTTCTGCCTTCCCTTGAGGGCCGACCGCGATGTCGTTGATCGTTCTATCTTGACCAGCTGAGATGTTGGGGACATCACAACAGTCTAACGTATCTCGAAACCAGAGGAAGGCTAACCTCATTAAAAAATGCCCGCCGGAAGTCGGAAGTGTCGTCCTACGGGTGGCAAACTAAAAATTGACACTACGCAATTACGTCCGAGTGAAATGTCTCGTCCGAATGTCTCTCGTGCTAGGAACAGCTCTGACTACCTAGTTTCCGAATGCCGCTCTTGTTCGGAACAGCTCTGACTAGGTAGTTTTCCGAATGTCTGTCGTGCCTGGAACAGCTCTGACTGGCGCAACGCAACGACAAGCACATGTCCGAAAACTCGCTGAGTGGATACCGTCTTCAACCCTGTCTGGTTTGTGCGGGAATGGCCCGGGGCAAACGAAATGACCAATATATTGAAGTGAGGATTTAAAGCAGCCATGAGCAGGACGTAAGCCCTCGGTGAGCCCAGAACCAGGGCGCTATGTGTCGGCCCTGCAACTACGGAAGCAGCCTTGGATGGCGGAAAATGCTAAGGACTGTCCCTGCCTTCCTTTGAGGGATGACCGTTGTCTTCGACCGTTCAACTTTGGCCAGCTGGGTTGCAGATGGCACCACAAAAGTGAGAGTCTCCCAGGAATGCTACCTGGTCAAAAAAACCACGCCATAGTCGGATGTGTTGGCCTACGGGTTTATGCCCAAAGGCGCATAACAGACACACCGCAATCACATCTGAAAAAACACTCCGGATGAACGAAAAGAAGAAGAAGAAGATGGGATAAGAGACAAAGATTTTGAGCACTACATACGGAGAGTGTTGCAGTGCTCTAAGTGCCAGAAGTTTTGACACACCCGTGCCACCTGTAAGAGTGAGGTGAAGGTATGCAGATATTGGACCTCATCCATACAATCAGTGCCAGAATGCAAAGATCGACAAGGACTTCAGGAGGCCTAACACTAACAGGAAATACGCCAACTGCCTCGGCAACCACGGCGCCAGGTACCTCGGTTACCACTGCCACCAAGACAGCAAGGAAGCTAAGAAGATCGCCATCAAAACTAACCTGCCCTTCAAAGAGGCTAGGAGGCAGTACGAGGCCACCAATCGACTCACAACAAGCGACAAAGCGCAACTTGAAGGCCATCTGAAGAACCTGCGATCAAAGCTCAACAGCATGGGGAAAAATAAGAAAAGACGCAAAAGAGATAACAGCCGCTGAACACATCCTGGACGAAACGAAGCAAGTTCAGCAGAAGATTGAGCAGGATGTCGTTCGAATGGCTGCTAAAAAGGCTGAGACATAAGAAAGGCTATCAAGCATGGAAGAAGAAAAAGACAAGACTCAGGAAACACAGATAACGGCCATTCAGCGCATCCTGGACGAAATGAAGCAAGTTGAGCAGAAGATGGAGCAGGATGTCGCTTGATTGGCTGCTCTAGAGGCTGAGACTGAAGAACAGCTGTCAAAAATACAAAAAGTGAAAGAAAGGACAGAAGATACTCTACAAGAGATATTAGCACTGCTCAGGACCCAGACACCAACACTCGAACCAGAAGATGCATGAACACAGACAGAAGAAGAAGCAACAGATGAAGGAAGATATCGCTCCCCACCAAGATCGAACTGGCGAACCGCCCACAACACATGAAATCAAGGAAGACCAAGAAGACGCCCAAACGATCACAATTACTGGAGCAGAGAGAACGAGAGGTAAAACTCCCTGAAGGAAACAGCACCATATGACGGGGTTGGGCCACAATTACTCCGGGCCTTAACAAGTGCACGACTCTGACCAGACATGTAAAGCCACAAGGGTGAAACGAACACAAATGCAGTAACTCAAACATCTCAAGGAAGCAGATACACGCATCTATATTTTCGAAAGAAGAAGTCTTAGATACTCCATAAAGGCCGCAATTGCAACCAAGTCGATACTCAGGAAGGTTGAAAGGGGCCATTCGTCTCAAGCAAAGCGAAAGCGAAATACTTCTACGAAGTCTACTCCAACACATTATTACGAGATTAAGACATAAAAAGACAAGAAGACTACATCGCAGAGACGAGGGAAGTACAACCGTAACACATAGAAGCCTTCTATATGAACCCAGGCATAACGGTCGACGAAGTAACGTCAGCAATTAACGAAAACGATGACACAGAAGCAGGATCGGATATCCTAATTTACACAATACTGAAGGGGATACCAAGGAAAACAATATATTATGTATTGATAATAATAATAATAATAATAATACTAATACTGTCCTCTAAAAGTACTGGAGAGTTTTGGTCATAGACCATAACTTTAGGAAGGGACAATCCCAGCTGCATCTCCCCGTGGTAGAGGATGGAAACACACCACGGTGTGGCTAACACAGCTCTGGGGACCGAGTATCCACCGGAATAAGTGGACAACTCTGCAGCTGAGCACAGCAGGGCACTGATTTGTCTTGACAGTCGGAAATGGCTGTCAAAAGTAGAGGTAAAAGACCACCGTGTAGATGTGGGAGTCAAGGGGAAACCACCACATTATCTCCCAAAGACTTCATGGCAAAACACATATCAGAGTTAGTAAACGACGTTAATGGCTGTCTTGGGACATCCTCGTCCGGTAGGGACAGTTTATGAGCCACAGGTAACACCAGACCGTTATCCAGCTACTGATGGCAACATTATAAATAAAATAAATAAATTTAGAGTAGGAATATGGAACGTTAGGACATTAAATGAGCTAGGAAAGTTGAACAATGTTCAAAGAGAAATGGATAGCATGAATACGAATATAATAGGCGTTAGTGAGATGAGATGGAAGGGATCGGGAAAAAGTATAGCTGACAACCACACAATAATTTATTCTGGTGGGGATACACATGAAAAAGGTGTAGGAATAATACTTGACGAAGAAACAGCCAAGTCACTTAATGGATACTGGTGTACTTCAGATAGAGTTAATTTGGTCAAAATTAAAGGCAAACCAATAGATATAAATATTATACAAGTATATGCACCAACAACAAACAGTAGTGATGAAGAAATACAACACATTTACGACGAAATAGAAATGGCGATGGCTCAAATTGGATCACAGGAAATAAAAATAATACTTAGAGATTTTGATGCAAAAGTAGGAAACGGTAAAATGGAGGATGTAGTGGGGAATTATGGTTTAGGTACAAGAAATGAAAGAGGGGAAAAACTAATAGAATGGGTAAATATCATTGATATGGTAATTGGAAACACGTGGTTTAAACACCTTACAAGACGACTATACACATGGAAAAGCCCTGATCAAAAAATACGCAACCAAATTGACTACATAATAATTAATGAAAGATTTAGAAATGCTCTAATTAATGTAAAAACAATGCCTGACGCCGACTATAATAGTTATCATGTACCACTATGTGGACAAATAAAAGTAAGATTAAAGAGAAGGAAAAAATGGTTAGGAACATGAGACTTAATAAATAGGTTCTGAAAGTAGATAAAGAAATTCAAGAACAATACATAATGACTGTGAAAAATATGTACAATGCAATAGCTAAAATACAGAGTATACATTAACAATGGGAAATGTTAAGGGCCTCCATTCATCAAACTAGCAAAGAAATATTACCGGAGAGAAGTCAAATAGCTAAGAAAAAATGGATGTATGAAGAACTCTTAATGCTGATGGACAAAAGAATACAGAGTAAAACTGACAAACAAGAATACGCTAAGATAAATAAAGAAATAAATGATAAATGTTGGAAGGCAAAAGAAAGTTGGTTAAATGAGCAGTGAAAAAAAAATAAATTGAATTAAATGCCATTAAAGATACAAAAAATATGCACAGACAAATCAGTGAGCTCACTGGAAGAAAAAATTAAGAATAAATACAGGGTGTTTGAAATCAAAAACAGGAAAGATATTATTGGAGGAAGGTGATATAATGAAGAGGTGAAATGAGTATATAAGAGAATTATATGATGGGGAAAGGGAAGAATTAACAGAAGAAAGTAACTTAGAAGGTCCATCTATTCTAAAAGAAGAAGTCACTGACGCTATGAAATATATGAAGAAAGGAAAAACAGCTGGACCAGATGAAATCACAATAGAAGAATTAGAAATACTGGGAGAATTTGGAGTAGATATGTTAACCAAAACGTTAAATGATATTTACAGCAGTGGATATTTACCCAGTGATATGCTGAAATCGGTATTTATAGCTATACCAAAAAGACCAGGAGCAATTGAATGTGAAGATTTTCGTACAATTAACCTCATAAACCATATCACTAAGCTTCTGCTCAGAATCATAATGAGAAGAACCAGAAAGAAAATAAAAATGGAAATTAGTGAAGAACAGTAAGGATTTGTGGAGGGAAAGGGCACAAACAATGCAATTTATACATTACGGACACTAATAGAAAGGTCAATAGAGAAACAGAAAGACATATATTTATGCTTCATAGATTATACTAAGGCATTTGATAAAGTAAAACATGATGGGCTGATTAAAATGATGGAAATATAAACATTGATGGGAAAGATTTAAGAATAATAAAGAATAAATATTGGAACCAAGTAGCATGCAATTAAAATTGAAAAAAAGGAGGTAGTTACGAACACATAAAGCTAGGAGTACGACAGGGATGTGTCTTGTCACCAGATCTCTTCTACCTATATAGCGAAGTAATAATGAGAGAGATCAAAGAGATGATAGGAATAATAGTTGGAGGTTATAATATAAATAATATACGCTATGCAGATGACACAGTACTGGTGGCGGATAAATCAACAGACCTACAACAATTGTTGGACACTGTAGTAACAGAGAGTGCAAGAAAAGGACTCTCTCTGAATATCAAGAAAACAGTAACAATGGTGATATCAAAGAAAATGGTGACACCAAAATGTGACATAGAAATAGAAGGAAAAATTCTTAACCAAGTGGATAATTTTAGATACCTAGGGACATCTATAACATCAGATGGAAGATGTACAACAGAGATTAAGAGCAGAATAGGGCAGGCAAAGGCCGCATTTCAGAAAATGAAGAGTATCTTGTGCAATAGGTCACTATCATAGAGTGTAAGGAAGAGAGTGCTGAAATGCTATGTAGAACCGGTTTTGCTGTATGGCAGTGAATCTTGGAATGTAAATGAACAAATTAAGAAGAAATTAGAAGCAACAGAGATGTAGTTCCTGAGACGAATGTTGAGAATTCCTTGGACTGCCAGAGTAACTAACGACGACTGCCTGAAACCCGTGTGTAGCAATCCATGCATTCATCATATGCCATGCCGATCATAGTTAGTAGCTGAAATGCTATGTAGAACCGGTTTTGCTGTATGGCAGTGAATCTTGGAATGTAAATGAACAAATTAAGAAGAAATTAGAAGCAACAGAGATGTGGTTCCTGAGACGAATGTTGAGAATTCCTTGGACTGCCAGAGTAACTAACGACGACTGCCTGAAACAGGCTAATGAAACTAGAACACTATATACAACAATAAGAAAGGGACAAACAACTTTCTTTCGTCATGTAATGAGAAGAGAGGCATTGGAGAACATCGTGACAACTGGAAAGATCGAGAGGAAGAGAGGCAGAGGCAGACCAAGAGAAATGATGCTAGATGGATTGAGACAGTGGCTCGGAGGAATATCAGCAGCAGAGTTGATCCCGAAAACCAAAGACCGAGATCTGTAGAGAGCCATGAACGCCTACGCCAGCAGGCACGGAACTTGGTAATGATGATGATGATGTTACTAATAATAATAATAATAATAATAATAATATAATAATAATAATAATAATAATAATGGTGATTGATTATGTGGTTGTTTCGGGATTTGAAATTTAAATATTGAGCACAACCCACTACTGGCAACGCCGATCGCATTCTGTTATGAACCTAAGGCCTATCCACGTCAATATGGAAGCACTATACTCGAGTTTCGCCCTCATTTGAGCTCGTCAGTAGTGCATATCCCTGACCGGATCCGGAAACAGTCCCGGATCACGCGTGTGAAGCGGGTGTGCAACCACGCGGCACACACTGGACACACTAAATTATCACAACAGAACATCACACCGCTACCCATCGTAGGCTATGCTCAAGATTGCCCAATCGCCGCGTCCGACGTCCGTCAATCGATGGGACCCGAACGATCAGGACTTCTCACTGGCAAGGAACACCAGGCCTCCAAAATCCAGTGAGCAATAATCAATTGATTATGTAGTTGTTTCGGGATTTGAAATTTAAATATTGAGCACAACCCACTACTGGCAACGCCGATCGCATTCTGTTATGAACCTAAGGCCTATCCACGTCAATATGGAAGCACTATACTCGAGTTTCGCCCTCATTTGAGCTCGTCAGTAGTGCATATCCCTGACCGGATCCGGAAACAGTCCCAGATCACGCGTGTGAAGCGGGTGTGTAACCACGCATAGCCTACGATGGGTAGCGTTGTGATGTTCTGTTGTGATAATTTGGTGTGTCCAGTGTGTGCCGCGTGGTTACACACCCGCTTCACACGCGTGATCCGGGACTGTTTCCGGATCCGGTCAGGGATATGCACTACTGACGAGCTCAAATGAGGGCGAAACTCGAGTATAGTGCTTCCATATTGACGTGGATAGGCCTTAGGTTCATAACAGAATGCGATCGGCGTTGCCAGTAGTGGGTTGTGCTCAATATTTAATATTAGTGATGATGATGATGACGAGTATAATAATAATAATAATACTGGTGATGGTGATGGTGAAATAATAATAATAATAATAATAATAATAGCAATAATAATAATAATAATAATAATAATAATAATAATAATAATAATAAAATGAAACTAGTGATTATAATAACGGTGTCCTATTCGTAGAAGACAATGTTTGGTAGGCAGAGGATCTCTTGAACGAGACAATGGCTACGGTCACCGGCCAGTATGGTCACTGCCAGGAAGGAAAGCAATGGCAAACTACCTTCTTTAAAGATGCTAGTTTATCATGGCAATGAATAAATCACCCAAATAAACGAGAAGTAGATTGTGAGCTTTACTAAAACACGACTACAAGAGACAAATTGGACGTTGCGGCCAAAGCCTTCGTCAGCACAGGACAAACAAATACAAACCAACACAAAACTACATGAAACACACTATGACAATATTCAACTATTAAACTAATTAAAATAAAATGTACTCATCTGAATACTGTGTCCTAGCTTGGAAGGTCTGACACACGTAGGGCGCCAGTGGATCAATAGACCGGATGTATGGTACACGGGTCAAAAGTCAAGCGGGAAGGGAGTGGGGTGGAGACGCGCCCATGTGTGCGGAAAAGTGAAATTAGAGACCGGCAAAGATGTTACGGACGCAGATGACAATTAGCAATTATCGTTAAGCGCTCGAAACTAGTTTATCATGATTCGTCAAATCACAGAACGTCATGATGGTAAATATACTAACCAACAAGATAGACGCCGGCAAGCCGAGACCGCTTCAGAGGCAGCAACCATTCTCTTCGGATCGACCCCTCCTCTATCCTCTTGATCATGTTCATTGAGTCGCTAAGGAAACAAGCCCTAGTGAATGTCTGTGTCTCGAGCCATGTTATTGCTTTACTAACTGCCATGACTTCCATGGTCAGGCTACTTGTGGTTTCAGTGAAAGCACCAGAGTTCTCCTTCACAATTCTCCCTCCGGCCCGAGCTGTAAAGGCCCATGAGCTTCTCACATGTCGGACGACCGACCCATCTGTGTAGATGACCTCGTCACGTCTAGCGAATTCTCGAAAATCAACGCTTGTACTTTCGCCTCCACAGCAGCCGGATTTTCTTGTCTGCATTTTCCATCTAGTTGGATGCAAACTGAAAAGGATGTGCAGAAATCTGTTGGCACTTGCACCCACTCCTCGCCAGGTTCTAAGTCCTCAAGTGAACACACCTGTTGAAGAATGTCTTCGGCTTGACCCATCCACGACCGTCCTCTTTTTAACCTGCTGCCCTTCACCTTCCTAATTTCACTATGCAGTGGATGTTGTGTGTTTGCGTTAATTCTGAGGTAGGCGCGTGCCCTGCAAACTTGTACTCTCTCTTCAATGGTTGGAAAATCAAGAAGGTAGCGCATCGCCCTGCATGCTGTATCTCTTGTACATCCAAGAATAATGCGCATAGCTTCATTCTGTATCCTTTCCATCCTTTCTATCTGCTTATGGCTGAGAGTCAGGATTGCCATTGCATACTCCAAAACAGACATGACCAGCCCCTCGTACAGAAGACATAGATGGCGCTGCTCACAGTTTGCTGCCGCCATCACCCGCATCGCTGCCAAACCCCGCTTGGCCTTTGTTATCACCTGGTCTATGTGCACATTATAAGCAAGGCTTCGATCAAACCGTATCCCAAGGTAATTCATTGCCTGCGTTCTTTCCACCGTCTCTGAACACAGCATTACAGTTGGTGTTGGATTGTTGACAATATGATTATTCAACGAGAACCAAGTCACTGTTGCCTTTGTTGGGTTGACCATTGCCCCAGCTTCATCACACCAAGTACTTATGCGATTGAGTTCGGTTTGTAGTTCCACAGCAACCTCCTCTCTATCCTTACCCTGACGATACACTAAAACATCATCGGCATACGACAATGTCCTGCCAGGTCCAGTGATCTGCTCACTGGTGATTCTCACTGTGTAGGCGTTGAACAGTACCGGAGATAATGGTGATCCCTGTGGTAGGCCAGGATATATTGTTGTTGGTTCCGAAGTCCAACTGCCACATCTAAAAACTACTTTCCGTTGGAAGAGGGCTGCAGCGATCCAACTAAGGAGGAATGGACTTACGTTTAGTTCAAGAAGCTGAAACATTAAAAAATCCAGTGGTACTCTGTTGTATGCGTCCTCAAGATCAATCGCTGCAGCAACGGTTTCAGTGCCTGAGTGGAAACCTTCATAGACATCATGGGCAAAGACTGCTGCATTGGTCCAGGTTTCTCTTTTTGGACGGTACCCACCCAGGGTAGGTGGGAAAACACCTTGCCTCTCTAGTTGGCTTGATATTTTCCTGGCAATTACCTTCTCCAGCAGCTTGCCTATTGTATTCTGCATGGTTATAATTCGATATCCCTGAATTTTTTTGTGGTCTTTGTCAGGCTTCGGCAAGGGAATCAGATAGCTGTGTAACCATTCCTCCTTGATGCTAGCACTCCCTATACTGTTGTTGTACATGTCTGCTAGTTTCTCTAGCTCATTGTCGGTACACCTATTTATGTCGTCGTATCTTATGCCATCAGAACCTGGAGCACTGTTTTTTGATCGTCGCAGCACAGCCTTGATTTCTTTCACTGTCACTGTGTCTTCATCCGAAGTGTTCTGGGCCTTGCATCTGTCTGAGGTGACCTCCTTGGCCAGATTTCGGCCTCCCATGTCTGTCTGGTTGCTCTGCTCAAGGTAGCGTTCAAAGAGGGCTTTGCCCTTGTCCTCGTCAGTCCTCTGCCAGATGAGGTCAGCACCTTGGAAGTCAGAAATGCTCTTATTCTTGACTACACCACTCATGCTTTTATGTAGTCGCCAGAACAATTTCAGTGACTTGTCTGTGCTTACTCTTTGACACACCTCTGCCCATTTTTCGCTTTTAACCACCTTGACCAGTTTTTTGAAATAGCTTACTTTTGTGTGCATCTCTCTTTCTAAGTGCAAGCAGGGACTAGGATGACCAGCTCTGTTCTTCTTGGCATTTTGCCATCTCCTTACAGCACTACGCTTATCCACCCAAGCCTTCTCCACCTCGAAACTCCACCACGGTGGCTGCTCCCAGCTTTTTTTCCTGCCCTGAAACGTTCTGCGCTTGTCACGTCTTATTTTACTCACCACATCTTGCCCTGTACTGTCATACTGGAACGTCTTTACCTTTAGCTTGTGCTGCCTGGTTCTGCCTTTCTCCACCAATATGCTGCACGGGTGGTGGTCGCTGCCATGGTGTCCTAGGACACCCCATCTACACACTGTAGTGAGTGAAGGTGAAACTAGCGCCAGATCAATAGCACTGTCCTCATCGCCTGGACGGCTTGCTGTCCTGGTGACACAGCCACTGTTAATACAAACCAGGTCGATGGTTTCCAGTGCAGTCTCGAGCTCCTCCCCTTGTGTATTGGAGGAAGTGTTTCCCCATGCTCTGCCTTTAGCGTTGAAGTCACCACAGAAAATAACATTTCTCTCGTGGCCTAATATGCCACTTAAGCACTGCCACTTCTGGGCGTCCATACTCGCATTGCGGGCATAAACATTAACCAACACGAATGGTATACTGGAATGAACTCTCAACGCCTGTATTTGTATATCGTCACTGTCCCAACTGGACATGTCTAGCTCTGACGCCACCATGCTGTCGCGAACGAGAATCGCCGTTCCCAGATGTCGTCTGTTGTAGAAACATTTGAAGCCGGCAATTCGGAGTAGCTGATCGCCCAGTCTCGTCTCCTGGAGTGCTACAATGTCGTTCCTGTAAACTAGGGTTTCTAAAATAGAGCCCCGTTGTTTTACACTGGCACAGTTCCAATATAGAATACGGATATTCCTGAGTCCTAGACGGTGACACTTGAGTCTAAAACGCCTCAAACCACCGCGCTTACCTTGCTTCTTTGTCCCTGCGCGGCTACCACGCCGCTTCGTTATGTTGACTGCTGACCGCTCGGAAAAACACGTTCTTCCGCCATGTTGAAAAAACGTAAACACAGACTGCTGATAACCACACACGCTGCTGAAAATTCACTCAAGGATGGCTTCGCTCGATGCACGAACTCCGTAGCACCCGCGCAGATCTTGAGTAGAAACTCCTGGTTTTACATCCTGGCACACCAATTACACGCAAGAGATGAATAAATCCACCCCCTACGCGAAAAAGTTAACGAACACAAAACAACACGACCGTCCGTCGCCATCTTGAAACCGGCAAAGATTAGTTTCATCTTCGTGCCAGGTCATGCGGGAGTACAAGGAAATGAGCGGGCTGACAAGCTCGCAGGTGAGGCTACTGTGGAGGGCGGACACGCCATGGACCAGGCTGACATTCTGAATGTCCTACGAGAAGTGAGACTTTTGCGAGAACCAAGTGATGACTGTGAATCTACAACAATGGCCAGACTGCGGGAGCAGCAAATTAAAAGAGGGGTGGCCAAACAAGAACACTACGCAGGAAGCCAAAGAAGATTGATAAACCAACACAGAACTGGCGTCGTTAGCCGCTACACGCTGCGGGATTTGCTGAGGAGGGGATCCGAGCACTTATGGACTGAATGGTTCGATGTGCAACGAGGATGATCTGTCGACTAACTAACTAACTATAGACGCCATTTGCATCGAGAAAACGAGTGTTGAGGGGTTACATAGAATCTGCACATTTGTATGGATTTAAAGCATGGACAATGAGCAGACTAACAAGCTGAAAAACATCTGATGGCTGTGGAAATGTGGTTTCTGAGGAAATTGCAAAGAATACCATGGACATATAGAAAAACCAATGACCAAGTTTTACAAGAAACGAATGGAAACCGTAAACTGATTAGAGAAATTAGACGTAAACAGTTAACATTTTAGTCACGTTTCAAAGTATCCTAAACTGGAGAACTTGGTGACAACTGGCAAGATCGAGGAGAAGAGAATTAGGGGAATGCAGAGAAATACCTAGACGGCTTGACCACGTGTTATGGTCGAGACAAGAAAATTCAGCAGATCCACGACTTTGGTGATCGAGTGAGTTGGCAAATCATGACTGACCACGCTTATCGGCATGGCACATGATGGATGAAATAATGATGATAAGGAAACAACAGGTGCCCGAAGAGATGTTGATATTGGACATGTGACTTACAGTGACTGACCATTGGCCTGTAATCAAATCAAATCAAATCAAATCAAATCAACTTTATTAGGGTCACAAATTGGGCGCGCAGGCCCGTCTTACATTCGGCCCTTCCAATCACTCGTCTTTCGTTCATCAAGAGCATTATACATTTGCATAGGAAGAAAATAAACATTGTGAAATGAATGTTGTAAACATAAACAAGGCTAATTACCATGGTATAAAGCCCATCTCCCAACTATCCATACATCACCCCACCCACACAACACCCCCACCTACACACACAATGCGCACCAAGGGACACATACACACCCCCCACCTACCGACACCACACGCACACCAAGGGACACATACATACCCCACCAACAGACCCATCCTCCTCCCGCACATCCCCCACCCACCACACACTGCCCTCACCTGATCCCCAACCAAAACACACTCGCCACCCACAAACATTCCCCCACCAACCCACACATCCCACGCCCATCCACATTCTACCCCACACATCCTCTCCCCACCCACACCTCAAACCACCCTTCCCCCAGCCACATCTCCATCGACAACATATTCCCCACCCACACACACAATCCCCCCACCAACCCACACATCGCACATCCACTCACACATCCCCAAACCATACACACACATCCCCACCAACTGACATGTCCCTACCCCCCCCCCCCCCACACACACACACACACATCTCCCTAACCACCCATACATCCACAATCCACTCACACACACACCACCACCCACACATACAACTTCCACCCACCCACACATGCCTTAACCTAATCCCCCACCACACAATCCCCCACCCGCCACATCACATACACCTCCTACCACGCACTATTCCCAACCCACGCACCACACACACACATATCCCTCACCAACACATCCCCACTTACACACCACACACATATCCCCCACCCAGATACCACAAAATAATCCCACCCACACCCACACAGATACCCTTACCCATCCACCCCACATACCCCCACTCACACACCACAAAAATCCCCCACCCACACACACATACCTCACCACACAATATCACCAACCAACACACCACACACCTCTCCCCACCCACACTAGAGATTTGAGACATTTGAGACTAGCCCCATACAACCAATACACCACAGAGCGTGACCACCGGTCATTGGCTTCTGTTACTGCATCTACCATACCACCCACGTTATTACTTTCCTGGCAGCCGCTGTGGTAAAATAGTACCAGAATATGTACTACTATATTTCAATGTGGACTGACACATATTTATACATGCGGGCATTTCCCTCGTGCTTGCTTGAAATTCTAGCGTAGTCAACACTAGACTGAATTTTGCAGTGGGGCAGCTTTTCCAATTACTAGATTCCCTCGCCATCAGCTGAATTCACTGTAACTTCTGAGGTTGTAATTTACATCCCCAAATCAAGGACGAGAAGACAACATATTAGTCCAATTAACTGGTGTAGGGTTGAAACCGTTACCTCACCATCAGCCCACCGGAGGCGCTCTGATCCACTCGGCCATGACATGCACATAAAACTATACTCACCAGATGGTTGCTGTTTTCTTGGGAAGAGATATGACAATGAACAAATCTTCACCCCTCCTGGGGAACAAAGATGTGTCAAGTACAGATGTTCTAAGGGAATTAGGACATTACAAGAAGAGGGTAAAATGCTCGTTGTATTAACTGTTGCTTTTCTTCATCATCAGAAACGTTATCATCTTCTTTTTTTTGCATTCAAGCGTTGTGGGCAAACTAGTTGAAGCTTCAGTGCCCGTGTGTAGCAATCCATGCATTCATCATATGCCATGCCGATAAGCGTGAGCTGTCATGATTCGCCTTTTCTCTCGATAATCGGAGTCGTGGATCAAGTCAATGTACTTGTCCCGACCATACCATGTGGTCAAGCCATCCAGGTATTTACTTCTCTGTCTTCCCCTTGTTCTCTTCCCGTCCATCTTGCCAGTCGTAATCAAGTTCTCCAATTTATTTCGTCTCATTACATGCATACACTATTTTGACTCTCTATGTCTACTTTCTCTTATCAGTCTACGATTTCCATTTGTTTCTTGTAGGACTTGGCCACTGGTTTTTCTGTCTGTCCATGGTATTCCTTGCATTTTCCTGAAAACACATTTCCACCGCCATCAGATGCTGTTTTCAGTTTGTCTGCTAATTGTCCACGCTTCACATCCATACAAAATTAAAGGTTCTATGTAGCACCTCAACACTCTTTTTCTCGTTTCAGTTGACATCTTTTTATTGGTCAGTATGTTTTTCATCTTGCAAAAGGCTACCTTCGCCATGGCAATTCTAATTCTAATCTCTTCAAGGCATCTCCCATCAGAAGTTATGACTGTTCTGAGAAAATGTTACCGATTCACTTGTTTAAGAATATTCTCATCTATCTGAATATTACATTGTGTTTTTTCCTTATTCCCTTTGCTTTGTGCGACGCTTTCGGCGGGTCGTCCTGCGGTGAAAGACCGAGCCATGTGAGAAAACCCGGGCCAATGAGGACTGCCGAGTCCATCGACCATGAACTGCGGTTTTCGTGGATGAATTTCGTGTTGGCATTCTGGCGGCGTCATTTTGCACAGTGTATATGTGTGCGGGCTGTTGGATTGCCGAGACTCCTGTCTATTCCACTTTTCACATTGGACAGTGGGGAGCATTTTGTGTGATATTCACTGGCACAGGAATGGAGCATAATGGGGACAACTCGTTGCCGTGAAGTTGGATTATCTACTAACCAACTAACCTTTACTTATTCCCAGTGACAACCATAAACTGTGTCTTCATACAATTTAATTCTAATTATAGTTTTCACTGTGTGAGCAACCGAATCTACTTAATGTGCAAATCCTATGCATTGTCTGCAATCAATACTGTATCATCTGCACATCTAATATTATTGATGTTGTTTCCCCCAATGATAATTCCTTTCATATATTCATTTTTTCTGAAAATATTTTCACCTTACGAGGAAAAAGAGATCTTGAAACATTACACGTCACTGCTTCACGCCTCTCATAATAGAGTTAATATTGGCCTATTTCATTTCAGTTGTATGGCAGCTTGTTGTTTCCAATATATTATTTTTACACGTCTAATGTCTTTCTTATCTATTTCTAGATCTTCGAGCATCTTTATAATTTTGACATGTCTTACTCTATCCAAAGCATTTGTGTAATCAATAAAGCAACGATGTAGATATTTATTTACTTCTATAGAACGTTCAATTACTGTTCTCAGCAAGTACACAGCATTTACTGTACCCTTCGCCTTCTACAACCCTACATTATTCTTATCCTATTTCGGGTTGTATTTTCTTCCTAACTCTTTGCATGATAGTTATCAGCAAAATCTTCGTGATGTGACTCATTATACTAATTGTTCGATGTTGATCACATTCCAAGACTCCTGCTTTCTTTGGGATTGCAATAAATACAGGATCACATAATTCATGAAGTATATCGCCAGTATCATATATTGTGTTCAGGAGACTTGTGACTTGGTCTATCCCATATTCTTCTAAAGCATTAATAATTTCTGCTGAGATGTAGTCTGAACCGGAGGACATTGCCAGTTTTCATGTGGTTAAGAACATACTAAACCTCCATCTTCAAAATTGATGGTCCTTCATTATTATTTCGAATATTATACTCGTCTTCTATATTATCATCATACAAGCTTTTCATATAATCTGACCATACATGCAAAATCTGATCTTTTTCTATTGTGATTTCTATTCATCGTTTGTTTTTAGGCAGCCTGCTGATGCATGCGATCTT